>JAJGST010000005.1:69516-111904 GCA_020746105.1 Trogon surrucura | reverse complement strand
TCCCAGTGCCTCCCCAGTGCTCCCAGTTCCTCTCTCTGGCTTCCCACAGTGCTCCCAGTGCCTCCCCAGTGTTCCCAGTTACCTTTTCTGCCTCCCCGCAGTGCTCCCAGTGACCCCCTAGTGCTCCCAGTTCCTCCCGATGACTTCCTCCAGTGCTCCCAGTGCCTCCCCAGTGCTCCCAGTTCCTCCCTCTGCCTCCCCACAGTGCTCCCAGTGCCTCCCCAGTGCTCCCAGTTCCCCCCTCTGCCTCCCCACAGTGCTCCCAGTCCCTCCCCAGTGCTCCCAGTTCCTCTCTCTGCCTCCCCGCAGTGCTCCCAGTGATCCCCTAGTGCTCCCAGTTCCTCCCTATAACTTCCCCCAGTGCTCCCAGTGCCCCCCCCAGGTGCTCCCAATTGCCTCTCCTGCTCCCCACAGTGCTCCCACTACATCCCCAGTGCTCCCAGTTCCTCCCTCTGGCTCCCGACAGTGCTCCCAGTGCCTCCCCAGTGCTCCCAGTTCCTCCCTCTGCCTCCCCCCTGTGCTCCCAGTGCCTCCCCAGTGCCCCCAGTTCCCCTCTCGGGCTCCCCAGAGTGCTCGCAGTGCCTAACCAGTTCTCCCAGTGACCCTCCAGTGCTCCCAGTTCCTCTCTCTGACTCCCCTCAGTGCTCCCAGTACCATCCCAGTGCTTCCAGTTCCTCCGTTGTGCTCCCCACAGTGCTCCCAGTGCCTCCCCAGTGCTCCCAGTTCCTCTCTCTGGCTTCCCACAGTGCTCCCAGTGCCTCCCCAGTGCTCCCAGTTCCTCCCTATGACTTCCCACAGTGCTCCAAGTGCCCCCCAGTGCTCCCAGTTCCTCCCTGTGGATCCCCCCGTGCTCCCAGTGCCTCCCCAGTGCTCCCACTTCCTCACTCTGCCTCCCCACAGTGCTCCCAGTGCCTCCCCAGTGATCCCACTTCCTTTCTCTGACTTCCCACAGTGCTCGCAGTATCCCTCCAGTGCTCCCAGTACCTCCCACTGGCTTCCCACAGTGCTCCCAGTGCCCCCCCCAGTGTTTCCAGTTCCCCCCTCTGCCTCCCCACAGTGCTCCCAGTGCCCCCCCAGTGCTCCCAGTTCCTCGGTATGACTTCCCACAGTGCTCCCAGTCCCTCCCCAGTGCTCCCATTTCCTCCCTCTGACCCCCCCATGCTCCCAGCGCCTCCCCAGTGCTCCCAGTTCCTCCCCACAGTGCTCCCATTGCCCCCATAGTGCCCCCCCAGTGCTCCCAGTTACTCCCTCAGACTCCCCAAACTGCTCCCAGTGACTCTCCACTGCTCCCAGTTCCTGTCTCTGGCTCTCCCCAGTGCTCCCAGTGCCTCCCCAATGCCCCCAGTTCCCCTCTCGGGCTCCCCAGAGTGCTCCCAGTGCCTCCCCAGTGTTTCCAGTTTCTCCCTCTGCCTCCCCACAGTGCTCCCAGTGCCCCCCAGTGCTCCCAGTTCCTCAGTATGACTTCCCACAGTGCTCCCAGTCCCTCCCCAGTGTTTCCAGTTGCTCCCTCTGGCCCCCCTCCATGCTCCCAGTGCCTCCCCAGTGCACCCAGTTCCTCCGTCTGGCTCACCACAGTGCTCCCAGTTCCTCCCCACACTGCTCCCAGTGCCTCCTCAGTGCCACCCCAGTGCTCCCAGTTCCTCCCTCTGGCTCCCGACAGTGCTCCCAGTGCCTCCCCAGTGATCCCACTTCCTTTCTCTGACTTCCCACAGTGCTCGCAGTATCCCTCCAGTGCTCCCAGTACCTCCCACTGGCTTCCCACAGTGCTCCCAGTGCCCCCCAAGTGTTTCCACATCCCCCCTCTGCCTCCCCACAGTGCTCCCAGTGCCCCCCAGTGCTCCCAGTTCCTCCCTCTGGCTCCCCACAATGCTCCCAGTGCCTCCCCAGTGCTCCCAGTTCCTCCCTCTGCCTTCCGCCAGTGCTCCCAGTGCCCCCCCCAGTGCTCCCAGTTCCCCCCCAGTGCTCCCAATTCCTCTCTCAGGCTCCCCACTGTGCTCCCAGTGCCTCCCCAGTGTTTCCAGTTCCTCCTGTGGCTCCCCACATTGCTCCCAGTGCCCCTCCATTGTTCCCAGTTCCTTCTTATGACTTCCCCCAGTGCTCCCATTGCCTCCCCAGTGTTCCCAGTTCCTCCCTCTTCCTCCCCACAGTGCTCCCAGTGCCCCCCCAGTGCACCCAGTTCCTCCGTCTCGCTCCGCACAGAATCACAGAATCACATAATGTCAGGGATTGGAAGGGACCTTGAGAGATCATCCAGTCCAATCCCCCTGCCAGAGCAGGAACGCCCACATAATGCTACACAGGAACGTGTCCAGGCAGGTTTTGAATGTCTCCAGAGAAGGAGACTCCTCAACCTCCCTGGGCAGCCCGTTCCAGGGCTCCGTCACCCTCACTGAGAAGAAGTTTCTTCTCGAGTTTAAGCGGAACCTCTTATGTTCCAGTTTCAGCCCATTACCCCTTGTCCTATCAGTGGTTGTCACCGAGAAGAGCCTGGCTCCATTCTCGTGACACTCACCCTTGATATATTTGTAAACATTCATGAGGTCACCCCTCAGTCTCCTCTTCTCCAAACTAAAGAGCCCCAGCTCCCTCAGCCTTTCCTCATAAGCGAGATGATCCACTCCCTCCATCATCCCAGTTGCCCTGTGCTGGACTCTCTCCAGCAGTTCCCTGTCTTTCTTGAACTGAGGGGCCCAGAACTGGACAAAATATTCCAGATGGGGTCTCACCAGGGCAGAGTAGAGGGAAGGAGAACCTCTCTCGACCTACTAACCACCCCCCTTCTAATACACCCCAGGATGCCATTGGCCTTCCTGGCCACAAGGGCACAGTGCTGGCTCATGGCCATCCTGCTGACCACCAAGACTCCCAGGTCCCTTTCCCCTGCGCTGCTCTCTAATAAGTCATTCCCCAGCTTACACTGGAACCTGGGGTTGTTCCTATCCAGATGCAAGACTCTACACTTACCCTTGTTATATTTCATTCAATTTTTCCCCATCCAACTCTCCAGCCTGTCCAGATCTCGCTGGATGGCAGCACAGCCTGCTGGCGTGTCAGCCACTCCTCCCAGCTTGGTGTCATCAGCAAACTTGCTGACAGTACTCTCTAGTCCCTCATCCAAGTCATCGATGAATATATTGAATAATACTGGTCCCAGTACCGACCCTTGAGGGACTCCACTGGATACAGGCCTCCAACCAGACTCTGCCCCATTGACCATGACTCTCTGGTTTCTTCCCCTCAGCCAGTTCACAGTCCACCTCACTACCTGAGAGTCTAGACCACACTTCCTCAGTTTAGCAGCAAGGATACTGTGGGAGACTGTGTCAAATGCTTTACTGAAGTCAAGGTAGACCACATCCAGCACTCAGCCATCATCTCTCCGCCTTGTTATATCCTCGTAAAAGGCTATGAGGTTAGTCAAGCACGACTTCCCCTTGGTGAAGCCATGTTGACTGTCTCTAATGACCCTCTTATCCTTGATAGGCCTTGAGATGGCACCAAGGATAAGTCGTTCCATCACTTTCCCAGGGATGGAGGTGAGGTTGACCGGTCTATAGTTTCCCGGGTCCTCCTTCTTGCCCTTTTTGAAGACTGGAGTGACATTTGCTTCCCTCCAGTTCTCAGGCACCTCTCCCATCTCCCAAGACTTGGCAAAGATGATGGAGAGTGGTCTAGCAATGACATCAGCCAGCTCCCTCAGCACCCGTGGATGCATCCCGTCTGGACCCACGGGTTTATGGATGTCCAGATTGCTTAATTGGCCCCTAACGCAGTCCTCATTGACTAAAGCAAACTCCTCCACTGCCCTGACTTCCTCTGGGGCCTCAGGGGAACGGGGCTCCTCAGGACAGCCTCTGGCAGAGTAGACAGAGACAAAGAAGGCGTTCAGTAACTCTGCCTTCTCTGTATCTTCTGTCACCAAGGCACCCACCTCATTCATCAGTGGGCCTACACTGCCTCTGGTGTTAGTTTTATCTGCCACATATTTGAAAAAGCTCTTCCTGTTGTCCTTGACCCCTCTCGCCAGATTTAATTCTAGGGAGGCCTTTGCTTTCCTAGTTGCCTCCCTACATCCTCGGACAACAGCCTTATATTCTTCCCAAGCGGCCAGCCCCGCCTTCCAAGATCTGTAAATTCTCCTCTTGCACTTGAGCTTACCCACCAGATCCCTGTTTAGCCACGCAGGTCTCCTGGCTCCCTTCCTTGACTTCCTACGTGTCGGGATGCTCTGATCTTGAGCACGGTAGAAGCAATCCCTGAACACTAACCGACTATCTTGGGCCCCTATACCTTCAAACAGCCTTGCCCATGGGATTTTCTCGAGTAATTGTTTGAAAAATGCAAGGTTTGCCTTGGCGAAGTCCAGGGTTGCAATTCTGCTTGCTATTTTGTTTCTGCTACATGAGATCCTGAACTCCACCATTTCATGGTCACTGCAGCCAAGGCAGCCCTCAACCTTTACTGCTTCAGCCAGATCCTCCTTGTTAGTGAGGATGAGGTCCAGCAGTGCCCCTCTCCTAGTCGGCTCCTCCACCATTTGCAACAGAAAATTATCATCGATGCACTGGAGGAACCTCCTGGACTGTGGCTGGCTGGCTGAGTTGTCCTTCCAGCAAACATCAGGGAAGTTAAAATCCCCCACGACAACCAGGGCCTGTGATTGTGAGACCGCTCTCAGCTGCCTGTAGAAGGCCTCATCAACTTCCTCACCCTGATCTGGTGGCCTGTAATAGACACCCACAACAGTATCTCTCCTGCCAGCCTGCCCCTTAATTCTGACCCATACACTCTCAACTTGCTCCTCATCCATGCCTGGATGGTGTCCAAGACATTGTAGTTGCTCTTTCATGTAAAGAGCGACTCCACCACCTCGCCTGGCTGGCCTGTCTTTCCTGAAAAGGACACAGCCACCCATGACCACATTCCAGCCATGTGAGCTGTCCCACCATGTCTCTGTAATTGCCACCAGATCATAATCTCCTGCCCGAACCCAGGTTTCCAGCTCCTCCTGCTTATTCCCCATGCTGCGTGCATTGGTGTACAAACATTTCAGGGAGCAAGCTGAGCACACTGATCTCACCCTAGGGGGATGGGAGGCCACCCGGTCCTCATAATTTCTAGAGCACTGCCCCGCTGCAATCCCAGCTATAACCCCATTCCCCTTCATATCTAGTTTAAAGAACGCTCTGTGAGTCCCGCCAGCTCGTGACCAAGAATCCTTTTTTCCCTTTGTGTCATTTGAACCCCAGCTTGTTTCAGCAGACCAGGTGCCCTGTGGATCTTCCCATGGTTAAAAAATCCAAAGCTAGACTGCTGGCACCACCCTTTATCTGCTGCACTTTGTCAAACCTACCACTATTTTTCCTCGTAATTGAAGGAATAGAGGCAAACACAACCTGTGCGCTTGATCCTTCTAGCATCCGCCCCAGTGCCCTAAAGTCCCTTTTGATTGCTTCTGGCCGTCTCTCTACTATCTCATCATTACCGATCTGCATAACCAAAAGCGGGTAATAGCCCGTGGGTTTGACCAGACCAGGAAGCTTCTTGATAACATCCTTAACTCGGGCCCCAGGGAGGGAGCAGACTGCCCTGTGGGTCGGATCTGGGCGGCAGACAGGGCCCTCTGTTCCCCTCAAGAGGGAGTCTCCAATCACAATTACCCTCCTTTTTTTCTTAGATGAAGAAGTCCTAATGCGTGTATCCGAGCGATTCACCCCAGACAGCCCTATGGGTGAACCCCCACCTGACTCTTCCTTTGCCTGGCTCTCGTTGTCTAGAGCCCCACACCTGTTCTGCAGGGGCAACCGGGCAGGTGAGGGAGGCCGGGCAGGGATTTTCCTTCCTCTCCTGGCAGGCACCTGCTTCCACTCCTCCCTATCCTTTAGGTCCCCCCGTTTTGCCTGATGGCCAGAGGTGGGGGGATATTCAGCTCTTTGCGGAGCTTGCTGCTCGCCATTCAGGAACTGACTCCACCGATCTATCTCTCTCTCCGACTCCCTAATGCTCCTCAGCCTTTCTCCTTCCTCCTTCAGCCCAGCCACCAGGCTGAGCAGATGGTTCACCTGGTCACATCGGACACAGGCGTCGCCTCCACTCCCCTCCATGGCCAGTGCCAGGCTCCTGCACTCTCTGCAGCCCCAGGCCTGAACACCCGCATGCTTACGTGGGGCCTCTGTCTGGGTGCCCAGAGTTTTTCTAGCAACCATTGATCTGGTGGCAACCATGATTGGCTCTACAATACAAAGACTCTCCGAAAGCTATGCACAGAATAGTTTACAGCCCTTTTAAGTGCTTGACTTTTAACAAAGACTTACCCTTTTTGGCCTTTTGTTCAGTGGGCAGGGACTAGTCCCTACCCTCCCCAAGGCTTCTAATACCAGACCCAGCCCTGCTGGTCCTCCAGGGATGTTCCAGAAGGCCTGGCTGGGCGAGGACATTGCTGTGTGCCCCCACCATGGACACTCACACAGTTTAGCTGTACGCTGGTGTTTTCATGGGTGGGCTGCTTTCTTGGGCATGTACGTGAGAGAAACTTTGGAAAAAGACCAGGAACTGGCCTGAGGAAATGACCTTTCATGATGAAGCTGCTCTTACAGAGGCCAGCTCTGTGCCAGAAGTGCCCGTGGGCCGTACCTGCCCGCGGTCACAGCACGGCCACACCGCAGGACCAAGCTGCCAGAGCCCCCAGGCCTCACCCCAGCACAGGGGCTCAGGAGAAGAGGATGGGAGTGGAGAGAGCAAGGGAGAGTGGAGTGGAGGAAGGCAGGGCCCTTTAGTTTGTCGAAACACACAGGGAGTACAGCTCCTCATTTGCAAAGAACTCTTCAGAAAATAAAGGCAGAGCATGAATTAGAAAGGGCATAAAAACTTTATTACAAATAAAACACCGACAGAAAATAGAGATGACAGGCTGGGTTTGCACTGGATCACACTGTAACAGCTGTGCAGGAGAAAAATGTCAGTTTATTGCTTATGTAAAACATCCAGTCAACAGTTTCTTCAGAGCATCCTTGAGCTCCTGGTTCCTCAGGCTGTAGATGAGGGGGTTCACTGCTGGAGGCACCACCGAGTACAGGACTGACACCACTAGGTCCAGCAATGGGGAGGAGATGGAGGGGGGTTTCAGATTGGCAAAGATACCAGTGCTGAGAAACAGGGAGACCACGGCCAGGTGAGGGAGGCACGTGGAGAAGGCTTTGTGCCGTCCCTGCTCCGAGGGGATCCTCAGCACAGCCCTGAAGATCCAAACATAGGACACCACCATGAAGACAAAACAGCCAAATGCTACTAAGACACTAACCACAAGAAGTCCAACTTCCCTGAGATAGTCTGAGTGTGAGCAGGAGAGCTTGACGATCTGGGCGATTTCACAGAAGAACTGTCCCACAGCATTGCCCTGGCAGAGGGGCAGTGAAAATGTATTGCCCGTGTGCAGGAGAGAATAGAGAAATGCACTGGTCCAGGCAGCTGCTGCCATGTGGGCACAAGCTCTGCTGCTCAGGAGGGTCCCATAGTGCAGGGGTTGGCAGATGGCCACGTAGCGGTCATAGGCCATGACAGTGAGGAGATAAAACTCTGCAGTCAACAGAAAGACAAGGAAAAAGAGCTGCGTAGCACATCCTGTGTAGGAGATGCTCGTGGTGTCCCAGAGGGAATTGGCCATGGATTTGGGGACAGTGGTGGAGATGCAGCCCAGGTCAAGGACGGAGAGGTTGAGGAGGAAGAAGTACATGGGGGTGTGGAGGTGGTGGTGCCAGGCGATGGTGGTGATGATGAGGCCGTTGCCCAGGAGGGCAGCCAGGTAGATGCCCAGGAAGAGCCAGAAGTGCAAGAGCTGCAGCTGCCGCGTGTCTGCAAATGGCAGGAGCAGGAACTGGCTGATGGAGCTGCCATTGGACATTTGCAGTTTCTGCCGTGAGGGCTCTGTCCAAAGAGGGAAATCACAGGTTAATATTAATACACTGTGGTGGTTTGGCCCCGGCTGGAGGCCAGGAGCTCACCAGAGCCGCTCTATCACTCCCGTTTTTAGATGGACAGGGGAGAAGTAAAATGTAACAAGAGGCCCGTGGGTAAAGATAAAAAACAGTTTAATGTAGGAATAGCAAGGCCCACGTGCGGAAGCAAAGCAGAATAGAACAAAGATTATTCTCTACTTCCCATCGGCGGGCGATGTCCGGCCGCTTTCCCAGGAAGCAGGGCTCCAATACGCGTAGCGGTTGCTCCAGAGGACAAACACAAACAGCGAATGCCCCCCCTCTTCCCTCTGCCTTCTCGCTTTTATATCTGAGCTGACATCATATGATATGGAATATCCCTTTGGGCAATTTGGGTCAGCTGGCCCGGCTGTATCCCCTCCCAAGATGTTGCTCACGCCTAACCTGCAGCTGGGAGACCGTTGGAAAAAAAAACAAAAAACAAAAAACAAACCACAGCCTCAGTCCTGTGTGAGCACCGCTTAGCAGTAGCCAAAACACTGGGGTGCTACCAACACCCTTCTAGCTACCGCTCCAAGAAACACAACACGGAGAGAGCTGCTGTGGGAAGATTAACTCCACCTCAGTCTGACCCAATACATACACACTCCTCTGAGCAAAACAAATCCATTTTTAGACAGAAATCTCCGCCAGTGAAAATGCATTTCCTTTCTCTGCTTTTGTGCTGGCTGCGTGTGCTGTGAGCAGTCATCTTCGCTCTGCACAGAGGGTACATGGAGTTGATTTGTGACAGCTCTGACATCCACAAGGGATGTCAGGTGTAATCCACCTTCAACAGCAAATTTCAGTTTCTTCACTCATGACTGTTGATAGCGTGGGGTGCAGAGGAGAGACTTCGTGTGTTCTAAAAACCATTCAGTTTGTGTCTATTTCCCCCCATCCCTTTTCATGACTGTTCTTTTTAGGGGTAGAAATCCTCATTTTGATATCTGAATATGCCAGGACAGGCAAAAGGGCTCCATTCTCTGTGACTTAGAGCAGAGCCAGGAAAGCTGCAGTGTCCATCAGTCTTACTCCCATCTACCCTGCTCTTCCCCTTGTGCTGCCTTGCAGATGACTTCACACAAAACCCACCCTTTAAAGTAACACAAAGATCTGCACTCCGAGGAGAGCAGGGCAGCACTGTTTCAAAGGGCGGATCTGTGAACTCTATCCCAGCCCAGAGGTGCAGTGGTGGTGGACTGAGCAGGACACAACCCCTCATGAAGAGAAGCCGAGGCCTGTGAGAGCAGAGTGTGACCCCAGGGAAAGGCTCAGCACTCCCGGGGACCCTGGGCTGAGCCGAGCCTCGTGGTTCCTGCAGATGGGATGTTCTCCAGAGAGAGTCAGCTCCTTGCCCAGCAGAGCCCCCACAGCAGCCACCTGCAGGGCAGGAGACAAAGGAGCAGCCTGAAGGCAGCCTCCCTCTGACTGGTTCCCCCCAGCCCCTGCCCCTGGCTCTGCTGCCTGGAGCTGTCCCTGCCAGGAGCTGCTCCTCTGTGCCCAGGTCTCCTCCTTGTCCCTGTTCCCAGAGCCCCCCCCACTGGGGGCTCAGCTCTGCCCTGCAGACCCCTCCTGGCAGCAGCAGGGCCCTGCCCTGGGGCAGCACTTTGGGGGCAGGGGCTGGGGAGCAGCTCAGACAAGTGCTGGCAGGAACTGGGGTATCGGTGCCTGACAAGAACAGAGAAATAGATTCCCATCTCCCACTACCCACTCAGCCAGTCAAGAGGGAAAAAATGAAAGCAGACCTTCCCTCTTTTAGGTAAATGCTGCTTTGATGTCCTTTTTCAAAAGGACTCTGCAATTGCTCTGGCAGTGACGTGGATTTCTAAGTGTCCCTGTATCTCACTGCAGCCTCTCAACAGCAGAAACACCCTTCCTGCCTTGCCGGGGTCCCTCCTTCCCCCCATATCTTGCCCCCCAGCGCCATGGGGACCTCCCCGGGCAGGCTGAGTGCTGACCCTGGCAGGCGGCAGAGTCCCTGCCCCAGCACACAGCCCCTGGCACTGTGCAGGGACCCTGCTCCAAGGACAGCCCCAGGCACCCCTGCCTGCACCCCCTGTGCACACCCCCACAGCCACCCCGGGAGAAGGCAGCCGGCATGGGCTGGGGGGGCAGCAGGGAAACCCATCTCTCCTCCTTTGTAGAAGAGAGAGCCCACGCAGCCTTTTGGTTATTCCATCTTTAGGAGATGCCTCCAGGAAATGCAGCCACATTGCCTTGCAGACAGAAACTTACTGTGTCAAGGGCTGTGACGATTTCTCCTCCAGTGAACTCTCAGGCATCCTCTCTATCCTGACCAGCTTTAAGCTCCCAGAGACAGACTGTGAGTGCCCTCAGCCCTGCTGCGCTTGGCAGGGGAGCTGCTCCCAAGCAGAGCTGTCTCTCAGCAGCGCTGCCCGCTTGCCATCAGCTCCCTCCATCCCAGGAGTCCGACCCAGCTCAGCAGCACAGCACCAGCCCAAGGCACCACTTTAATGACATCTCTCTCGCATGAGTTTTTTGCTGAGCTCATCATCCTCAGAGAGTGAGAGAAAGTTAAACAAACCTCTCAGGAAGTCAAAGTCATATTCAAAGTTTCCTGACTGTTAATGGGTCCCACTGAGAGGCACTACTGAGAAAGCATCCCCAGCGTCCAGTTAGAGCAGAAACCTTGATGCAGAGATGACAGGTGGGGAAAAGCAAGGTAAAGGTCCTGTGATGCTGAGTAAACCTGGATGTGTTTCATCAATTCAAAGAGCCAAGCCCTGACCCCCAGCCCTTGCAAAGGCAGATCCTGTCCCTACCTCATTGCTCAGGGCTCTCCCTGTGGCAGCGGGACGTGGAGATGTGCAAGCCTGAAGGCAGATCTACGGTCCAACATCTTTCAGGGTCATGACTGGGGAAGGGGATGTCATGAGACCTTGATGCAGTAAAGACAAGGTGCTTCCCCATAGGCATCAGTGGCAAAGACAACAGCCCTAGCCAAGGGGAGGAAGAGCTCAATGCATTGGGGGCTTCCCTCTGTCATCTCCACCACAGGTTGTCCTACGGTGTCCCACACCTGCTCCTCTTCTCTGCAGCCTGTAGACGTACACCTTGCTACCACACCTTGCTCTCGTCTGATCATCATTTTTGCTCTACTGGTATCTCTCTGCCCTCCCTGGATGATCCTTGACACTTCAGGCACTCTCAGGCTACTCCTACCCTACCTGGAGCCTCCACACCACTGGGACAAAGGGCCTAGGCTGGAAGGGACCTTAGAGATCATTTAATCCAACCTCCCTGTCATGGCAGGGACGCCTCTCAACTAGATCAGGCAACACATGGGGACCGAATGGGGATCGAACCCGTGACCTTGGTGTTATGAGCACCATGCTCTAGCTGAGTGAGCTAACCCGCCCCCAAAGAACTCCAGGTTTCTCAGGTTTCTCAAGTTCCTCAGGGGCTGAAGATCTACTTGGTCATCTTTTAATATTTGTCTGAACTGAATGAGATTTACTGGGGTGTCTGTCACAAGAGAAGAGCATGAGGCTTTGCCAAGCACTACAGATACCTCTGCTGGAGAAACTGTGGGGTCCTGGGGCTCTGGCACTGACAAGACCCCACGTCTGGACCCACATGGGAAGTTGACTCTTCTGGCAGAGAGTGGCAGGAGAATGTGGAGTTCTGCCTGGGGTTGGGTGAGGAGGTCCTGAGAGCTGAAGGATCACAGCCTGCCTGCAATCATGGCCTCCAGTGAGCTGCTCTAACGAGCCCCTGGGGAGCCTTTGTCAGTAACAAGCTTCCCTGGGACCGATTAATACTTCCAGGTACTGAGAGTTTTGCTTCTGACTTGGACTTCTTGAGATGTTTCTTCAGTCTTCTGTGAGTACCTGTGAGGTTCCTGTAATGAGCTCCAAATGCACCGCAGAGCTGGTTATCTCCTTGTAGTTTTCTTCAAGACTTGTACAGCTAATTGGAGCTGTTTCATAGTTTAGTTAACGGGGAAGTGCACATAATAAAAAAGATTTTTTATTTTAAAGTGACTATTTTAAAACTTTTAATTTTAGAGAAGAGATTTTGGAAGCACCCTCCAAGTGACAATGCTCCTGACTGTCTCCTCAGGAGGTCTGGACCAGCAGGAGAAATTGTCCCTTTGAGGTCCATCACTATATGGACAACCTTGCTCCTCACCCCCCCAACCCCACCATTTCTGACATTGTCCCCCTGGCACTTCCATCACTGTTCTTACATCAGACTTCTCCCCTGATCTCTGCAGCTGGATGTTACAGCTCCATTACACCATGTCCCACCTTTTGTCCTCAGAGAACTGGCTGCACACAGGCACAGCAGAGTTTTCTAAAGAAAGAAAATTAAGGGATGATAAAGTTTCGTAAACACTAAACCACACTCTGTCACTATATGCTTATTACAAGCTGCCTCTAAGGAGGTTGATTTTGTACAAGGCTTAATCTTATGAGAAAAGTTTTCAACAGGTAGATACAAACAGGCGGATATAAACATAATGAAAGAATTTGCCAAGGAGACAATGAGCCTGTTGTAACAGGTTGGCTTTTACTCCCTGAGGTTGAAAGCAGCAGCGTAGGTGACAGGCATCTGAAAGAACAAAGGGGATCAGAATTAGAGATAATGGAAAGTGCATTTTTCTGAATAAGCCTGTTGAAAACATGATTTTAGAGATTGTCATTGTAGCCTGGACAACCGAAAATACATAAAGGATTAAAGAAATCAAGTATGTGGTATCACAGGCAAAATAGTGGTCGTGAAGTTACTGGGGAACATCATTATTTACTGGTACACCACATCTGAAAGGGGATGGGTTGGGAGACACACTGGGAACACTGGAGCAGCATCAGAAGCCAATTTACTATTACTTTTTCAATGGAGTTCCATCAGTAAGGATTCATGTAATTATTTAAGAACTGACAAAAAGCAACTGAGAGCTAATTAATCTTATTCATATTTACACTAATTGATTAACTGGAAGTTAAAATTTACAACACATCCATCGATAAAAATTAGTGCAAATATTAGAGAATAGACTTGAAAGAATATTGTTCTCGTTTCTCTACTAGATAGGGGATAATTTCATATGAGTAATAAATATGAATGTAATTAATTATATTTTTATATTGGTGTTTGTATTATTAACATTTTCTATAATTACTGTGAAAATAATGATAAGAATGACATTACTACAAAACAGAAAATAAAAGATTGATATAATTAGGTATATTTTCCTAGTAAATATTAGTAGAGAAGAGTACCTCTTCTCTCTGAAAGCAACTGCTACTCTTGCCTTTGGCTTCACACCATGTCCAGCATCTTTCAGCTTCACATTATGATCTCTGGCGAAGGGAGAGCCTAATGGAAATTTACTAGCTAAAAGTCTTCTAACAAGCAGCAGCAATGAACTATATAATAAATGCATTGTGAGATCAATAAGTTCACACGTTCTAATGCTTTGAGTGGGACTTCTCTGCAAGAACAGGATGCAAGGCTACTGCGAGATAAACAGGCACGAGGTGCCTCAGGACTGCAGACCTTGCTTGTCAGCAAAAACAGGGGAGTACAGGCTATAGTTCAGCAAGAGAACATGAGATCCACGTGAGATCCAGCAGTGGCCTCGGTCACTCCAGGAGCCAGGAGCAGCCAGAGCCTTTCTGCACCCCCAGCCCTGGCAGTGACTGCAGACACCAGCGTTCTCCCCTCCAGCAGCAGGCACTGTCTGCACAGACACGCTGTTCCCTTCAGAAAGGGCCGCCTCTGGGGAGAGACTGAGCTGGAAAGTAAGAGTTGCTGAACAGAACTGAGTCTATTTAGCTCAAAGGAGGTGAGCTGACAATTGCACAGGGGCTCAGGATCCCTCACTGCACAAACTAGACTCCCCAGGCCTCTCCCAGTACAGACAGGTATCCACCCCAGAACAAACTTGGAGATATCACAATATAGATCTTGAAAATATCACAAACTGGAGATATCACAATATAGACTGGTGTCCTGGGTTTAGCTAAAAAAAATCAGTTGTTTAGTGATTTTTACTTTCCAGTTTAGTGTCTTCTCAAAGGCTGCACGTTCCCAAGTCAGCAGCATGTTTTTGCAGACAGTGTGTGCTACTGGCAGTGATAACACCTGATGTTTACAGTCACTCCCTGGGACTGGGATGCAGAAAGGCTCTTGCTTATATTTATTCCTCTAGTGACCAAGGCCACTGCTGGTTCCTGTGTGCCACGCTGGGGGTGCCGGGTAGTAAGAGGGGTCACAGGGAAGTAAAAGGTTGCACCTCCAGGGGGTAACAGACAGGACAGGTGACCAAGGAGAGTACTCCATCCCATATACATCATATTTAGTATAAATGGAGTGATCACGAGAGTTTCGGCCCTTCTTCCTTCTTTTGCACTTTTCTGCAGTGACCAGTGTCCAGGGACGATTGTCCAATCTCCTGCTTTTGATCTGGATCCTGAGTTCCCAAATCCAGCTCCCTGTATGCAGCTCCCACTGGTGCTGAGCCTGGGGTTTCCCCAGTGCCTCCTGCTCTGCAGCATCAGTGGGGATTGATATCCGGGTGGGAGTTGGGTTGGATATCAGGCTTCTATATAGTTGTACATAGTTTCTTTATTTTTACCATTTAATTATTATTTCCACTATTGTTTCGTTAAAGATTTTCTAGTTTTTCTTCCCTAACCCGTAAGTCTCTGTGCCTCTCTCCCTTTTCCTTCCCATTTAGGGGCGAAAGAGGGGGTTAGAGAGCGTCTGTCTGCGTTTAGTGACCGACTCAGCCCTAACCCGCGACATCTTCCCAAGTCGCTGTGATTATTTGCCTGTTATCTTAAATGGTAGGTTATCACCCTCCCTATCCTTAATCTCAAACCCTTGAGCCTTTCTAGTTGAAATTGCCTCCCTTCACATCACTGTGGAAATGGGAGTGGGAGGAGAAGTGAGCTGGAGACAGCGTGGTTCTTCTTCCCTATTGGCTTGAACCATGGCAGGGGTGTACAATGACGTAACACCATGGTCCTCCAAGTGCCAGACCCCAAGTGACACACAGAGACCAGAACACAGATGATGATTCACATGTCATTCCTGTCTGACACCCTGATCGACCTTTCAAACGACATGACTGGCTTGGTGGGTGAGTACTGGATGTCAGTCAGGCTTTCAACACCACCTACCATAAAATCCTCACCGACAACCTGGGGCAGCACGGGCTGGACGAGCAGACAGTGAAGTGCATTGAAAACTGAACAGCCGGGCCCCGAGTGCGGCCGTCGGTGGCACGAGGTCTCACTGGAGGCCTGTCCCCAGTGGTGCACTGCAAGGACCCTCAGTGGGTCCAGCCCTGTCCCCCAGCTGTACTTTTGTGATCCTGTCATTCTGGGATCTCCTCCCTGGGAAATCAGGGCTGCCGGGCCCCTCTCTGACGTGCCGATGCTCTGCCGTGTGTGGCATGCAGAGCCAACGAGAGGGAAGAGGGGGTCATGGCAAGTGAGGACCTGAGCGTGGCAGGGACAGTACGGGATAAGAGGGGAAACTCCTCCTGGTGTTTGGTGTAACTGAGCTCGTATTCTCCGTGGCACCAGTGAAGTCTTTGTTTCTGATGAGGAGCTCTTACACAACGTCAATGTTGCGGTTTTCAAAGGGAAAGGTCGCAAAAACGACAAAACTTATCTACACGTAGGTAGGCTGGCACTTCTTCATTGCAGCGCTGGGAAGCCTGGAAACCACCCGATGCTTTGGATACATCACAGCAATTCAGCCTATTTATACCTTTTTTTTATGCAAAACTATGATCTTTAACATATTTTAACATAAACATGCATACAATGCCCGCTATTAATTTTAACCTTTATAATGATTGGTTCAGCACCTATTAATATTAATATATTTTATTTCTATACAATCGTTGGTCGTTGCAGTGAGACCACATTTGATCACAGGGCACACAAGGAATAGGGAGGCACACCTGCGTATATTGATCTGTCTAAGTGAAATATACTGGTATTGTTAAGGTGCAGGTGCAGTGCTACAGATCTGGCTTTGCCAAGTACAAAACATTCCCTGCCAGTTTTGCAACTTGTAACAGCTCTAGCTCCAGCCATTTTCATAAGGCCTGCGCCTGTGATTTCATAGCATAAGTGAAGTTTTGTGTATTTCTTCTCCTTATCAACAAACTAATTTAATTAAAATAGTGAATAGTATTCATTGAGCAATTAGCTCTTTAAAACTTAAATTTGAGTACAACATTGCCCCCTTTGAAAGTATTGGTCATCATATTCCAATACTTCTACGTAGGTAACTTATACATTTGTTACCTCAATAGATTCAAAACCAGAATTGTCATATGATGGTGGGTTATATGGTGGTGGATCATGTTGTCTTGACACTGTTGTCCCAATTCTTCGAGTCCAGTTGGTTCCCCTTTCGAATTCTTTCTTCATATGACAGTGGCAATTAAGGTCATAAGAAACACTGTACCCATTAGCAGCAGTGTTTCAGTTAGTGATCTTACCCAAGATTTTAAGTTCAGGCCCAATCCCTCAAAAACTTTATTAATCCAGTTTGTCTGCATATCTTCTCTGATTATCTGTGTGTCTTTTTCTGTTTGTCTCAATTGGTCCAAATCATGTTTTACATCTGCAGTAACATTTGGAATGTGTACACAGAAATGATCTATTTTATCTTTCAGGAATCCACACACTCCATGTTCTTTTAATAATAACATATCCAGGGTCATTCGATTTTGCAAAGTCATATTAGAGGTAGCTTGTAACTGTATATTTGTTTGTCTAAATCCTTTTCGTGTCACATTTGCCAGCCGTTCAACTTGTCTAGTTAATCAATACAGCCATTCTCTGTTTCTACAGGATGCTCTAGGATTTCAAAGGGACTCTAATGCCCATCCAATCTTTACCCCAGTTCCTGGATCACGCCAAACATCTTATTCTCTTAATCCTGATCTTTTCACTCAGGTCAATTGTAAATTTTCCTGAATGCCTTTCAAGGGAGACTTTTTCCATATTGGACATAGTGTAGGCAGTCCTAAAGTAATCTACCTAACTTTTCCGTCCAAGGGTAGATGGGATGTCCACGTACCATCGCTCAAGGCCCAGACTAAATGTCCAGGACTTGGAATTGTGCACCTTCGACAACTAATTCTAAAAGGGGAGGTCTTATTCAAGGAACTTTCCTATCTTCTGCATAAGCATCTATATTTTAAGGTTGCCAGCAAATGAGGGATCCTTTGGATCGCTGAGTTAATTGTGGCACAATTATGTACTTGGGTACATTGCCACCAGGGAACTACTACTTTTTCTTTTTCCCTTGCAGTAGTACCTTTGTCCATCACAAATTTGTCTTCTACGAGTCTTGATCCTTCCCACTCAAAGCACCACTTGTAGGTTCATCATATCTGCACCACTCAACATCTTAGCCTAATAGGAGTGTATTGGTAATTTAACAGTTTATAGCCATCAACTCTTTTTCCTGGGCTTTTCCATTGTTTTCTAATATAATCCACCTTTTCTTGCTAATCAGTTACAGGTTTTTGTTCACAATGAGTGGTCTCATTTCTTCCTACGACGGATAGGTTCATCGTTAAAATGCCCCATGGGATAGGTTCTCCCACTGCTTGAGGTATTGGCAAACAGGCTGTAATCTGTGACACATTTTGCAAATTCACGAACCCTTTAAATAGTCCTATCACCAAATTTTCTTCCTCGGCTTCCTTTGGTATCGAGATTACCTGATCAGAATCAATGTTTCGTTTCTCTCTTTCCAAAGTTCGGGTTGTCTGGACTTGGGCCTGGGTTTGTAACGATCCAGTTTCTTTCAACATATCCACCACCATATACTGCAAGATAAACAAAAACCCAAACTTAATCATGTTTTAAAATTAATTTCAGAGTCTCCAGGTCCCTGGTTCCTTTCTTCACTCCAGTATAGTGGATCCACGAGTCTGATTCAGCAATCTTGATTGGAGTAAAGGTGGTCAACAACACTTGGTACGTCCTTTCCACCTTTCTTTCAAAGGCTCTTCATTCCAAACCTTCACATATACATAGTCGCCTCGTTGTACCTCATGGACTGGATTTTCCAGAGTCAAAGGTCAGTTCCACACCAGGGTACTTCGGAGCCTGGCTAAGGTTTTTTCCAAGAGAAAGCAAATAGTTATAGATATCTTGTTTCCCTGGTACATACGTATGTGGATTAAGTTCAGGGCTTTCATATGGTTTTCCATACATTATTTCATATGGACTTGCTGACATTCCACTTCAAGGTTTACTCTTATTTGCAGCAGTGCAAGTGGGAGTGCCTGAGGCCATTGCAGCTTGGCTTCCCGACAGATTTTACTGATTTGTCTCTCTAAAGTTTGGTTCGTTCTTTCTACCTTTCCACTAGATTGTGGCCTCCGGGGGGCAGGCAGGTCCCAAGAGATTCCCAGGACTTTGCTCACCTCCCGTACTACCGTGGCCACAAAATGCGGTCCTCTGTCTGATGTTATTCCAAAAGGAACCCCAAATCCAGGAATAATTTCCCGCAAGAGCCATTTCACAGTTTCTTTAACTTGACTGGTGCGACAGAGAAAGGCTTCTGGCCATGCAGAAAAAAGTGTCAATCCCGACTAATATGTATTTATACCCTCTACACCTAGGTAGCTCTGTAAAGTCAATCTGCCAATAATCTCCTGGTTCTACTCCTGTTTTTATTTTGCCCAACTGAAATTTCTTTGGGACTACTGGATTATTCTTTAAACAAATTTCACACTTTGGAATAACCGACTTAGCAATTTCTAACATCCGTGCTGATACTACACTCCTTTTTAGGAGTTGTACAATAGCTTACGCACCCCAGTGACACTCCCCGTGTTTTATCGGCAAAATTTCTCTCGTAAGTAAAGGGGGTATTATTACCTGTCCCGTGACTGTTGTCCACCACTCTTCTGAATTTTTCTTTGCATTCAATAATCGTGCCAACATTTCATCTTCGCCTGAGTATTTTGGTGTCTCTTTAGGAAGAGTGACAGTTCTAGTGGGGATAATTGCCATCTGAGATGCTACTACTTGTTGTTGCGCCACTCTTCTAACAGTAATATCTGCTAATCTCTTTCCTTCAGCTGTCTTTGTGTTTCCTGCTTGATGTGCTTTACGGTGCATGATTGCTACTTGAATTGGTCCTTGTACTGCCAATAATAATTGCAATATTTCCTTTTGATGCTTAACATTTGTTGCTTGGGAGGATAATAATCCTCTTTCTTTCCATAGGGCACCACAGACATGAATTACTCCAAAAGCATATTTAGAATCAGTCCATATATTAACTCTTTTTCCTTTTCTCAATTTCAGTGCCCGTGTTAATGCAATTAATTCTGCTTTCTGTGCAAATGTTGCACAAGGTAATGCACTGGCTTCTCTTACCATAGTTTCGGTTGTTACCGCATGTCCAGCGTGGCGGGTTCCATCCAGGATGAAGCTGGAGCCATCTGTGAACAATTCCCAATCAGGTTCTTCAAGAGGGACATTTTTTAAGTGTCGCCGACTGGAATATGTGTGTTCAATAGCTGTGATTCAGTCATGTTTCGGTTGTTGTTCTTCCTGTGAAGTGCTCAGAACCACTGCTGGACTCACAAGGTTAGTTGTCTTTAAAATCACACCACCTTGCTCAGTAAGGATCACTTGATACTTCATCATTCTACTAGCTCCTGTTCGTAAGCAAGAGGGTCATCCCTTGCTTACTGAGTCTAATTGTTTGGAAAAGTACCCCACTGGCCTTTCCCAACTACCTATTCTCTGTGTCAGGACTCCCAGAGCTGGGTGTTGTCTTTCATGAACAAACAATTGAAAGTCTTTAGTCAGGTCCAGTAGTCCCAAGGCTGGCACTGTCATCAGGGCTATTTTAAGTTTCCGGAAAGCCTCTTGTTGTTGCTTTCCCCATACAAAATGGGCAGATTTTTGGGCTTCTGACAATGGCTTAGCTAGTAGACCATAGTCCATGATCCAAAGCTTACACCATCCTGTCATTCCCCAAAATGCTCTTAGTTCAGGTATGTTCCGAGGTTCCAGAATAGCACAAACTGCTTCCTTTCAGTTGGTCCCCAGTCTCTGTTGTCCCTTTGAGATTTCAAAACCCAAATATATCACTACTTGTCTCGCAGTTTGAGCCTTTCTCTTTGACACCTTGTACCAGTTTAATCCCAAGAAGTTCCAAAGTTCAGCTGTTTCCTGTATACAGGCTGATTCGTCTTCGGCGGCTGTCAGGATGTTGTCTACACAACAGAAGGCATTTTTTAAACCAAGCACTGTAAACCACTGATGACTCTCTTCTAAGGCTGTTAATAGCATATCTGGGTTTGCTACAACTGGGTCTTTCACAATCTGATTTACAGGTCTTAAGTCCTGAACAAGTCTGTGTTCTCCATTCGGTTTCTTTGCTGGTAAAATAGGCGTGTTATATTCTGATTCGCATTCTTCTAAAATTTTATATTTCTAAAATTTATCAATTAATTTCTTAATTCCTTGTTTTGTTTCAGGTTTAATCGGATATTGTTTGACCTTGACTGGTTTAGCTCCTTCTTTCCATTCAACCTTTATTGGTTGTGCTAATTTAGATTTTCCTGGGATACCAGTCTCCCATACCACGGGGATTAGTGCATTCTCCACTTCTGGGGATATTTCCAGTACCTTTGGTTTCTTTTTTATCATCAAAATTTCCCCTGTTTTTGACTCAGGTATTTTTAACAACAAGTCCCCATCCTCAAAAACAATTTGAGCATTTAATTTGGCTAATAAGTCTCTTCCCATTAAAGGTATGGGACATTCTGGGACACATAAAAATTCATGTGCTATTTCTTTACTCCCAAATTGCAAATTTAGGGGCTGTAGGAATGGCCTATTTTCCTCTTTCCCTGTGACCCCCACAATCTCAGCAGAGCAGTCCTTTTTCCCAGTTTTCCTATTGGTTTGTTTAACACAGAACAAGTTGCACCTTATCCACCAGAAATGTAACTTCTTTTTCTCCCAGCTTTATTGTAACCAGAAGCAAAGCTGGGTTCACCTCCGGTGTTAGTCGTGTATATTCTCCCAAAACCATCATATTAGCTGCCGTTTGTTGATTAATTAATTTTGGACATTCATTTTTCCAATGTCCTTCTTCTTTGCAGTAGGTACATGGATTTATTTTGAGAAGGGCTCGATTAATTTGTCCCGTTCCACCTCCTCTCATGCCTCCTCCCACCATCCCTCGTCCTCGCCCCCATCCCCGGTTGGCAACTCCTGGTGTCCCTGTCATTACTGCAAGCAATTGTTTCTGTTTTCTCATTTCAGTCTCTTTGCCTCAATTATTGTAAACTTTCCAGGCTATTTCCAGTAGTCTGTCCAAATTTCGCGTTTCCGCTCCTTCCAATTTCTGAAGTTTCTTTCTAATATCCTCCCGGGATTGCCCTAAAAATATTAACCTCAATTGTGCCTTAGTCTCTTTAGCCCCTGGTTGCAAATCTGTGTATTTACGGATTGCTTCCTTCAATCTTTCTAAAAATGTGGTTGGAGATTCTTTCTTTTCCTGTCTAATATTGTACAGTTTGGACCACTTTATGGTTTTGGGCATGGCATTTTGAACACCATACAGGATCCACTGCTGGTATCTTCTTAATCTTTCCACCTGCTCGTCTCGGTTTGGATCCCACTGCGGATCCCCAGTAGGAAAATGCTGATCTACGGTGCCAGTAGTAGTTCCAGCACGTACATCCTCTTCCGCACGCATCCTGGCAGTCCTTAAGACCATTTGGTTTTCAGTGGAATCCATAACGGTGTCCAAAATCACCTGTGTGTCATCCCAATCTGGATTCTGTAATTATCATCCCCATTACTCTCCCCACTTTACCGGGATCCTCTCTATAGGGACCGGCCGTCTCTTTCCAGATTAGAAGGTCCGAGGGCGAAAAGGGTATTTTTACATATACTGGTCCCCATTGCCCCACTCCCTGCCTTAAGGGAGCTATTAATCGTTTCCCAGTTTGTGACCTTAACGGAGTTACCAAGTGGGTACGCTGTCTCGTTCTTCTGCTCACAGCGGGGGGAGAATCCGATCCGAGTGACTCTTCCTCCATTCCGATACTATCCGGCCCCAAACCTGACACTTTAGGTTCTGATGCTGACCTCGTGTTCAGAGAATCAGCACCAGAATCAGGTTTAACTTTAAAAGGGGGCGAGGAAGGAGAATGAGGGGGGGGATAAATCAGAACAGGAGCTATAGGAGCTGATGGTGCTGTATCTAATTCGGGCCCCAGACAGTCCTGTCCCTTTTCCTTTTCCTTTAAAGCCAAATGCTTACGGCACATTTTGGTGGAGGTATAGGCCAAACAAATCTCCTGTATTTTCTTCTCTTTTACTCACAGAGGCATTTCTTTTGTTACAAGTCTGATCATTCATCTTACAATCTCTCTGCCATTCTGGCTTTTCTCGAAGGTAAAAGAATAAATCAACATACGGAAGATCATCCCATTTTCCTTCCCTTCTACAAAACAACATTAATTGCAAAATAGTATTATAATTCAAAGTCCCGTTCAGAGGCCATTTCTCACCGTCTTCTAAATCATGTAATAACCATTCATGGTTACAATAACCAATAAGTAAATCTTTTCGAAATTCCTCCTTTAACTCCTTCCCGTGTGCTAGGAGACATCCCAGAGGTGAGGTATTAGGGATGGACTCCTGATTTCCCCCAAATAACTTGGCAATTTTCGACACTTTCTCTCTCTTTTTATTTTATTTTATTTTTTTTTTTTTTAATCTCACAACCATTTCATCCTTACGCTTCGCTCCTCTCCGGCCACTCCCCTCACCCCACAACAGAGCCACGGATCAAAACTCTGCACTCGCTTCATGCGCAGTTGCACGTCTCAATCTCATACACTCACACAGTTTGCAAAGACACAGATTATGACATAAACCAAAAAGGTACCTTATTAGACATACACTTTTCACGCACACACGGACCAATACCAATGCAAATACAAATGCCAACCCTGCGATCGCTTTCCTGCTCCTTACAGGCGGCGCCTAGGCTTCCAAATACCAGGAATTTCCTAACCCAACTGTGCGGAACTTTCGCTCTGTCTGACTGGCAGGCTCCTGGGCCTCCCAAGCCCAACCAAGCAGGGTCTCTGCCACCGCGACTTACGGGTTAGTTCATCGGGATAGCCCCTCCAAATTTTAAAGAAGTGCCTCATCGTCCAGAGAACGTTGAGAGGAGCCGTAAGAGTGAAGGTGATGTTTCTCCCTAACAATTCCTCGGTGCCGGCTGGAGTTCGATCAGCGCTCGATCTCGTCCAGTCTCACTCGCAAGGTCCTGCTGTCCGTCCCACCTGGGTCGCCAAAACTGTTGCGGTTTTCAAAGGGAAGATCGCAAAAACGGCAGAACCTCTCTGCACCTCTCTGGTATTGGTATTAAAGTGCAGGTGCAGTGACATAGATCCGGTGTCGTGGTTTGACCCTGGCCGGCTGCCAGGTGCCCACACAGCTGCTCTCTCACTCCCCCTTCTCTGCTAGACAGGGGGAAGAAAATATTTCCAAGGGCTCAGCGTTTGAGATAAGGACAGGGAGATCACCCTCATTTACCGTCCCAGGGAAAACAGACTTGATTTTTGGGAAATTAATTACATTTATTAAGAGAACATATCAGAGAGGAACAGTGAGAAATAAGATAAACCAAACAGATCTTAAAAGCAGAAACACCTTCCCCCCATCCCTCCCTTCTTCCCGGACTTAACATCAATCCCAGTTTCTCCACCTCCTCCCCCCGAGTGGCGCAGGGGGACAGGGAGTGGGGGTTACGGTCAGTTCAGCCGATGTTGGTTCCACCGCTGCTTCTTCACTCTGGGGGAGGACTCTTCCCCAGGGCCATTGTGGGGTCCCTCTCATGAGAGTCAAACTTCACACTCTCTTCTCCACGTGAGTCATCCCACGAAGGGCAATTCATCACCAACTGCCCAACGGGAGACACCTCACGAGGGGCAGCCCACCCCTCGTGAGTCTGAGGCGCAGTCCTTCAGGGGAAACTGCTCCAGCGTGAGTCCCCCGCAGCGTCCCAAAAGTCCCACCGGCCAACCTGCTCCATCGTGGGCATTCCCTCTTCCACGGGCTACAGGTTCCGGCAGCGACTTGCTCTGATGCAGCTTCCCACGGGCTACAGCCCCCTTCAGGCATCCACCCACACAGCGTGGAGTCCTCTGCACGGTGACATCTACGCGGTGATCCTCACGGTGGACATCTGCACCTTGCCCATGGGCTGCAGGGGGACAACCCGCTTCACCATGGTCCTCACCGCAGACCCGGGGGACTCTCTCTGCTCCGGCTCCTGGAGCTCATCCTCCCCCCCCTCCTTCTTCACTGACCCTGGTGTCTGCACAGATTCTCACTCCTCCATCTCTGTGCCAGCTGTTGTGGCGCAGTTCTTTTCCCCGTTCTTAAATATGTTTCCACAGAGGGCTCCTCTCCTACCACTTTACTGACAGGCTCAGCCTTGGCCAGCGGCGGGTCCCTCTTTGGAGCCGGCTGGCATTGGCTCTATCAAACTTGGGGAGCTTCTAGCAGCTTCTTGCAGAAGCCACCCTGCAGCTCCCCCCCCGCCGCCAAAATCCAGCCAAGCCAACCCAATACAACTTTGTATGATTAGTTACTGTGATTGCTGTGAAATAATTGTAATAAATTTAATATAAAATTTGACACGACCTACTAACACATTTCATAGCAGTTACTCGTCGGTATTAATCCGTGCAATAAATAGACGAAACGTCTGACAGCGTTCACGAAGAAGTCACGAGTCACTGATTGTTCGGTTCCTTCCCTCGGGGGCAGGAAGCCAACACAGACGCCGGCCACAGCCAGGGAGGCCAGGCCGACCGGTCGTCCTTCCTTGGAGGATCCCTCTGCCCCAAGTCCGGACACGGAGCCGTGGCACCAACGCGCTGGCCTGGGACCCCAAGTGTCCGCCAGGGACGCGCTGGCCGGCGAGTGAAGTTCTCCTCGTGGCTGCGACTGGCCGCTGGTGACGCGCTGGTCGGCGAGTGACGCGCTCCCTGTGGCGCCGACTGGTCGCTGGTAAAGCGCTGTCTCGGGAGTCCAGAACTGGCGGCCAGTCGAGGTCAGGTGCCGGCATTTTCCCAGTGGCCAGTGCAGGTCAGGTGCCGGCATTTATTGGCCTCAGGAAGCATCAGTGCCCCGCAGGGGCTGGTAACACGTCGTCCTCAGGGCAGCTGAATGCCTGGGGAACCGTCCCTGCCCCGTCTCTCCCACGCCTCCCCGTGCCGCTTCCTTGGGACGCTGCACAGGCTCAGGGCCAGCTGTCACCTCGGGGCACTCGCGTGGCACTGGCAGCAGGACGTTACTCCTCTTGCTGCCCTGCGGTGCAGGCACAGCGGAAAGCCCGGCGCAGAGCCCGCAGCGCCCTCCTGAACAGGGAGCGCCGGCGTCGAGCCGGGGTGTGCGGGAGAGCGGCGATGCCTGCGGGGGAAGGAGAGTGCAGGTGAGGGGCTGGGCGGGCCACGGGACCGGAAAACGTGTCCCCCTCTGCTGGGCTGACAGGGCTGGTGCTGGCCTCCCCCTGAGGCTCTCCAGCCAAGGCGGGCTCAGCGTCCCCAGGCGCTGCGGGTGTTGTCGCTGCCGCATCCGTGCTCTGCGCCTCCTCCTGCTCTTCCGCCGGCTGCTGGCCAGGTCCCTGGGTCACAACCAAAGCCTCGGCCACAACGTTCCTCCCCACATGCTGCTCTGAGGCCAGCAGTGCCGTGGGGCAGGCTGTGGGGCTGGCTGGGGCGGGGGCCTGGCTCGCTGCCTCTGCCTCTGCGGGCTGCTCGCCACAGCCAGGAGAAGCAGGTGCCTTCGGCTCCTCTTGGGCTGTGGAAGTGAGAGGCTCTTCCTCAGCAGCCCCGGGCAGGGCAGAAGCTGCCAGCTGGGCATCGGGGGGACCCGCCGGGGCAGGAGATGCGCTCTGAGGGTCGCTGCCTGCCTCTCCTGCTGCCTCGGTGCCTGTGCTGCTGCTGGGCCAGGCGGGCTCCTGCTGGGGGCCAGCGAGGGCGTCCGGCAAGAGCTGGCGGACCGAGGGGTTGACGCAGGGACTGCCCAGGCAGATGCTGCTGTCAGGAGCCGGGGAGCTGTGGGACGGCCCCAGCACCTCCCGGCTGCAGCTGCTCCTTCCAGCACTGGCTTCGGGCACCCGGCTCCCGGCACGGCATCTCTCGGGCCGGCTGTACGGCTTCTGGGCCCGGCGCTGCAAGCGGGGGCGGTGTCGCCTGCGCATGGGCCCAGGGGCACTGCAGCGACCGGTTCCCTCCAGTGTTGGGCTGGTGACCTCCAAGCTGGCATTGGAGCCTGTCAGGAGAAGCGGGAAGGTCAAGGGCAGGGCCCCCTGCCCTCCTGGAGCAGAGAGCCTCTGCCAAGCCCACCCTGGGCACCCACTGCCAGGACCCGCGACCCGACCCAGGGGCACCCTGTGCTGCTTTGCCTCTTACCGGTGCCCGGGCCAGCGCAGACCTCACACTCCCAGCTGATGGTGCTGTTCTCTGAGCCGGAGCAGCCTCTGTGGGCGCCCTGGCCAGCACAGGAGGAGCACCAGAGCAGTTGCCAGGGCCTGGGGAAGCAAATGGGGAAGTGGCTCTGAGGACAAAGTGACCGCAGCACGGGATTGTCCGGCAGAGCTCTTGTCCTTAGTCCCTGTGCTTCGAGCTTTGGACGCTTACCCCTCTTCCTCCTCCTGCTCCCTGCCTCCTGGGCAGAGGCACACGTCGGCATCGCAGCGCCTGTGCCTCACCGGGAGTTCTGCGTGTGCCTGGCCGCTCTCCCATGTTGGCAGCCTGTACATGAGGAAGGGAAATCTGATGAGCCCCTGCTTCCGTGGCATCCGGCAGAAGGAGGCGTCCCTGTTCTTCCCCCTCCGCCCTGTTTCCAACTCCTCCAGGAAACTGAAGCCCCGGTTCACAGGACAGCATGGGCAGTCCCTGGCACGGTGCAGCACTTGCCCCCTCCTCTCTGATGAGCCGGGCAGAAGGACACCAACCTCTCAGGGATTCGGATCCCCATGATGAGCATTTCGGGGAGAAAGCGGTCCCTGTCCCTGCAGAGCGGGCACTGGAACCACAACAGGCCAGTGCTCAAAGCCAGTCCCTGTGGGAGAAGCAGAAGGAGCGTGAGTGAGGCCGTGGTGCTGCTGAGAGCCGTCTGTGCCACGGGGCCAAGGGAACGGCTCCCACCTGGATGCAGCCGCGGTGGAACCAGGCGTGCTTGCACGCCGGGCACACCAGGGTGTGGAAGCACAGCCCGTGGTCCAAGGTCTCTGTGCAGATGAGGCAGCTGGTCTCCTCGTCCCAAGCTGCCTCCACTGCCTGCTGGGGGCTGTGACGCGAGCAGAAGGCCCTGGGGAGAAGAGGAAAGTGATGGGACAGGTGAGAACCGCTGGGTCCTGCCCCAGTGGTGGCGAGGAGGGGGAAGGAACCCCAGAGCTGGCCCGGCTCTGGCTCTGCCTGTGCCCGTCCGCTGGGAAACGTCCCTGCGGGCCCTTCCGAAGACGGGGCTGGAGTTGAGGGGCCTCACCCCGGCAGAGCCGGCTGCCTTACGTGTATTCCCCGAAGAACTGGGTGACGCAGCCTCCCCTGGCGGCACAGGCGAGATGGAAGCTGCGGCGGCAGAATGTCAGGCCACAGGTGACGGCAGCCCCGCTCTCACGACAGACGACGCAGACCTGGAAGGGACAGCGCAGCCCCCATCAGCAGCAGCCTTGGGGCCCCCCAGCCAGGGTGCAGGAGGAGGCCGCTGCGGGGTCGCAGCCCAGAGACCCGCCTGGCCGACGAGGTTCCTGGGGAGCTGCTGCTGGGAGCACGACTTGTGTCCCAGAGCCGGCTGGAGGGGCTGGGGGCTCTTTCCCGGGCTCTGGGCTGAGCTCCCGCAAACCTCTGCCGGCACAAACCTCCCTGACCTTGCCGGGCCCTCACCTTCAGTGCCGCCTGCTCGATGGCACGCCGAACGTCTTCGTGGTAAAACATGATGGCTTCCTCGTACTCGATCCGGTTCTGAGAAAGGTCGCTGGCAAAGACCTTCGGGAGAGAAAACACGAGGCTCGTGTGAGGAGAGCCGGGCAGAGCCTGCCTGAGGAGAGCAGGAAGAAGGCCCGGAGAGACTCACCAGGCAGAAAAAGTGGACGCAGAGCTCGTCCTTCCACAGTCTGTGCCCGCAGATGTCCGGGTCGGCCTCTGCCCGGCGGCACAGCATGCATGCTGGGGGGGGGAAAGCAAAAGGCAACGGGCGTGAGCAGCTCCGTGGGGCCGGGGGAAGCGTCCCCGAGGGATTGCCCCCGAGGGCCGCTCTGTCCCTGCCCGGCTGGCTGATGGGCAGGGCTGGAGGGGGAGGAAGGGGCCCTGGCCGGCACGGCTGTCCCGGCAGGTCCCCCTTCCCAGCCTGGGCCCCGCTGGCTCAGGAGAGGAGCACTTGGGGAGCTTCCGCCAGCCCCGGCACCGCTCCGGGCCCCGCGCTGAGTGCCCCGTCAGCCAGCCCCTCCGCGCGGCCGCAGGAGGGACCCTCTGCTCTCACCCTGCTCCATCGAGCCAGCGGCTTGTTCCTCGCGATCTGGAACCACAGACATCACCGGAGCCTGGGAAATCCTCCCAGCAGCGCAACGTGTGTCTTGCAAAGACGCCTCTGCAAGACTCTGGGGGAGAAGCAGGACGCAGGTGAGCTCCAGCACAGGCCCAGAGCCCCGAGGTGTGGGGCACCCCCTCCCTCGGCAGCCTCGTCCCTGCCCTGCGCTCTCCTCACCTCGCCACGTCGCACGGAGCCAGGTGGGAGCCCCACGCTCCTTTATCTGGGCTTGGCCCTGCGGGTCGCTCTGCCCTTCACTGTGACATCAGCAGCGCCAGCCAATCAGCATCGCCGGCCTCGGTGACATCAGCAGTGCCACCCTCTGTGACATCACAGCGCCAGCCCCAGTGAGATCAGCAGCACCAGCCTCGGTGACATCAGCAGCGCCGGCCTCGGTGACATCAGCAGCACCAGCCTCAGTGACATCAGCAGCACCAGCCTCAGTGACATCAGCAGCGCTGGCCTCTGGCAGTTCCGCACCCACCCGTGTCCTGAAGCGCTGCTGGTCCTGCCCAGCTGGGGGTCCCGCTGCTTCCGGCCACCCCCGTGGCTGTCACAGGGGGAGGCATGTTGCCGAGGGCGTCCCTGCCTGTAGTTGGGGCGCACGCACGCCGGCGCTGCTGCTGTCCCTGCCATGGCTGGAGGTCACTGTCGGGTCACAGGATCACTCACAGGATCACAGAATGTTTGGGGTTGGAAGGCAACTGACAAGATCATCTCGTCCAACGCCCCTGCCAGAGCAGGATCACCCAGAGCAGGTCACACAGGAATGCCCTGAAAGCTCCTAAACTGGCATTTGGAAGGGCCAAAAGGCCCCTCAGACGTGTGTATCTGAGTCCAAAAACTTACTCAGTGGCTGTGTTGACAGATGAGAAGCGTCTTTCGGTGCTGTCACACCTGAACTCCCCCCATCAGCCCTGCTCTTCCCTTGCTGGGCTTCAGGCTGCTGCCCTGGTGAAAGGACAAGGGGCAATGGTTTGCAGCTGGAAGAGAGCAGATCAGGGTTAGATGGGAGGGAGAAACCGTTTTCGGTGTGGCTGGTGAGGCTCTGGCACAGGCTGCCCCCTCCCTGGAAGCGTTCAGGGCTTTGAGCAACCCGGTCTAGTGGGAGGTGTCCCTGCCCACACCAGGGGCTGGGAACTCGATCTTGAATGTCCCTCCCAACCCAAACCATTCTACATGATCCCACGAGTCTGTGAAACGGAGACCACGGGGAGGATGAGGCTGAGGTCTTCTTCCGACAGCAGCAGACCCGGGAGGAGAACTGCAAGTGAATTTCCCATGTGTAGCCTTGGTTGCTTCTCCCTGTCGTAGGAACCGCTCCCCCAGTATGACGGAAGCCCAGAGTCGGCTAAACAGAGATGGCTCTTTTTTTTTCTCCAGGTGCTCTGATGGGAACGCTGAAGAAAGGGCTTCGTCCTGCCCAGCACCATCCCCGGCCCGTTCCTTCCTCGGCCCGGGGGCTGCTGGCAGCACGGCGGCGGGTGCTGTGGCAGCGGAGCTCAGCCCTTCCTCCCGCTGCCAGAGGAGCGGTGCCAGGGAGAGGAACCGCAGCCGGTCGCCGCAGGGGGGCAGTGATCTCCGCAGCTGCTCCGCGGGCGCCACGGGCCATGAAGACTTGGCAGGGAGCAGGAGCAGGATGAAGAGAACTGGTCCTCCAAATCGTGACCGGGCCCTGAGGAGTGACGTGGCTCCAGAGCTCTCCAATGGCAGCTCCCGTCTTGCTCCTGCACCCCGGGCTGCTCAGGAGCGAACCCTGCCGAGGCAGAGGAGCAGGTCCCCGCTGCGGGGCTCCGAGCTTGTGGAGTGCAAGGACCACCACGGCTCAGAGAGGAGGAGGATGCGGAGAACAAGTCCTCCACCATATCATGGAGCCCCTGGGGATAACGCAACTCCCAGGCCCTCCAACATCAGGCCGCAGTGGGCTCCTGCACCCAGGGCTGCTCGGGAGCGAACCCTGCCGAGGCAGAGGAGCAGGTCTCAGGGCAGGGCTAAGATATCCACAGCCGGTTCGTGGGATAAGGAAGAGCTGAGAGAGACTTCCAGAGACTGGGACAGCCCTGCTAGCTCGCCCGCCTGAACAAAGGTGCCTCGAGGAAGAGCTTTAATCCCTTTTCTCTTTTGGATCACCTGGTAAAATCAGCACTCAGCAGCCAGAGTAGCCAAAGCCAGACTTAGTGACACTCATTGGCCTCACACGTGTGATTTCTGGGCTGTTTTCCTCTCCACAGGTTTTGGGGCAATTGGTGGAAATACCCTGAGCAGGAGATTTACGTGAGGGGATTCTGAAAGCAGTGTGCCTGCGTGCGCCCCTCTTGCTGCCTTTTCTTTTTCAACACGGCGTTCGAGTCCCTGGAAGGGAAACGGGCTCTCTCGGGAGCCCAGCAGGGAAACCTGCTCTCTCGGGAGCACAGCCAGTTGTGTGAGCACTGGTGTGGACATAGCGTCATGCAAGCAGAGTGTTTTGGTTTGGCCTGGCCAGATTTCAGCGGCGGGGGGGGAGCTGCAGGGTGGCTTCTGTAAGAAACTGCTAGAAGCTCCCCAAGATTGATAGAGCCAATGCCAGCCGGCTACAAAGAGGGACCCGCCGCTGGCCAAGGCTGAGCCTATCAGTAAGGTGATAGGAGAGGAACGCCTCTGTGAAAAACATATTTAAGAACGGGAAAAAGAACTGCGCCATCACAGCTGGCACAGAGATGGAGGAGTGAGAGTCTGTGCAGACACCAAGGTCAGTGAAGAAGGAGGAGGGGGGAGGATGAGCTCCAGGCGCCGGAGCAGAAGGAGTCCCCCGGGTCTGTGGTGAAGACCATGGTGAAGCGGGTTGTCCCCCTGCAGCCCATGGGCGAGGTGCAGAAGTCCACCGTGAGGATCACCGCATAGATGTCCACCGAGGACTCCACGCCGTGTGGGTGGATGCCTGAAAGGGGACTGTAGCCCGTGGGGAGCCCACGTCAGAGCAAGTTGCTGCCAGAACCTGTAGCCCGTGGAAGAGGGAATGCCCACGCTGGAGCAGGTTGGCAGGTGGGACTTTTGGGACGCTGCGGGTGGCTCACGCTGGAGCAGTTTCCCCCGAAGGACTGCGCCTCAGACTCACGAGGGGTGGGCTGCCCCTCGTGAGGTGTCTCGCGTTGGGCAGTTTGTGATGAATTGCCCTTCGTGGGACGACTCACGCGGAGAAGAGAGCGTGAAGCTTGTCTCCCGTGAGAGGGACCCCACAGTGACCCTGGGGAAGAGTGAACAGTCCTCCCCCGGAATGAAGAAGCGGTGGAACCAACGTCGGATGAACTGACCGCAGCCCCCATTCCCTGTCCCCCTGTGCCGCTCAGGGGGAGGAGGTGGAGAAACCGGGATTGATGTTAAGCCCGGGAAGAAGGGAGGGATGGGGGAAGGTGTTCTGTTTAAGATCCATTTGCTCTTTCTTACTTCTCACTACTCCTCTCTGATTAGTTCTTTTAATAAATGTACCTAATTTCCCCAAAACTGAGTCTGTTTTGCCCGGGACGGTAAATGAGGGTGATCTCCCTGTCCTTATCTCAAACCCTGAGCCCTTGGAGATATTTTCTCCCCCTGTTCAGTAGTGAAGGGGGGAGTGAGTGAGCGGCTGTGTGGGTACCTGGCGGCCGGCCAGGGTCAACCCACGACACAGAGAATGTCTCAGGTTGGATGGAGCCTTAGAGAGCAGGTAATCCAAACCCCCCGCCATGGGCAGGGATGCCTTTAACTCAACCAGGCTGCTCAAGGGCTCATCCAACCTGGCCTTGGACATCTCCAGGGAGGGGGCAGCCACAGCCTCTCTGGGCAATCTGTCCCAGAGTGTTGCCGCCCTCGTCCTGAAGAATTTCTCCCTAGGATCCAATCTAAACCTGTTCTCCTCCAATTTCAATCCACTTCCCCCAGTCCAGTTATTGGACCCTCTTGCAAAAAGCCCCTCCCCAGCCTCCCTGTAGGTCCCTTCAGGCACTGCGGGCAGTGATAAGGTCCCTCCGGAGTCTTCTCTTCTCCAGCTGAACAACCCCAACTCCCGCAGCCTGTCCTCGCAGCGGAGCTGCTCCAGCCCCTGGATCGTCTTTGTGGCCTCCTCTGGACTCGTTCCAACAGATCCATGTCCCTCTTATGGTGGGGACATCAGAACTGGACGCAGCATTCGAGGTGGGATCTCACAACAGCAAAGTGGGACAATCCCCTCTCGTGCCCTGCTGACCACCGTCCTCTGGATGCAGCCCAGGACAGGGTTGGCCTCTGGGCTGCAGGAGCGCCCTGCGGGCTCGGGCTAAGCTTCTCCTCTGTCAACACAGACATTCAGTAAGATTTCGGGCTCAGAAACACACATCTTAGGGGCCTTTTGGACCTTCAAAATGCCGTTTTAGGGAGCTTTCAGGGCATTCCTGTGTGACCTGCTCTGGGTGATCCTGCTTTGGCAGGGGCTTTGGACTAGATGATCTTGCGAGTCGCCTTCCAACCCCAAACATTGTGTGATCCTGTGATTTTGTGACCCGACAGTGACCCCCGGCCATGGCAGGGACGGCAGCAGCTCCCGCCCCTCCTGGTGCTCCTGCCCTCCAGGTGGGGCTGGGGCCAGGGGCCGGGGGCAGCCCCTGCACCCCCTGGGGTTTTCCAGTGTCTCTTGGGAGAGTCCTGGGGTGGCTCAGACTCTCTCTGGTGTTCTCCAGCCCCTCTTTGTTGTTTCTTGGGGTGCCTGTGCCCCACTCTGGGATGCTCCAGGCCCTCCTCGGGGTGTCTGGGGGCACCCCAGTGTCTTGTCGTGGCCCCCAACACCGGGGAACGGCCAGCGGGAGCAGAGCCAGCGGCAGGAGCTCCAGCTGTGTCTGTGGCTCCGAGGGTCGGACCTGCTGTCCCCACCACTCCCTCGGAGCTGCCCAGGGGGAGCTGGTTGCGGCCTCCAGTTCCACCCTCACAGAAGTCAGGCTCAGTCGCACCAGGAGAGGTTGAGTTTGGGTGTCAGGAAATTGCTCTTGGCCAAGGAGTGGTGAGGCCTTGGAACAGGCTGCCCAGGGCAGGGGTGGAGGCACCAGCCCTGGAGGTGCTCAAAAGCCCCACAGCCCCCCCCGGCCCCCGGAGCCCCCCCGGGCCTCTCCCGGCCCCAGCCTGGGCCTGACCCCCCCGGGAGCCCCGGCCCCGCACGGCTGGAAGTGGGTGAGGCCCCGCGGCCTGCTGGGAGATGTAGTCTTGTCCCGCCCGGGCCTGCTCCGGGCCTGCCCTGAAAACCGGCAGATTTTAGCCCAAAAATGCTGGTTCGAGACCCTCGGGGGGACAATTGGCATGGCCCGAGCGTGGCGGGGACACACCCAGACCCCCCGAGCTGGGACCTTCCCTCCAGATCCCCCCAAACTGGGACCTTCCCTCCAGATCCCCCCAAACTGGGACCTTCCCTCCAGTTCCCCCAAACTGGGACCTTCCCTCCAGATCCCCCAAACTGGGACCTTCCCTCCAGTTCCCCCAAACTGGGACCTTCCTTCCAGATCCCCCAAACTGGGACCTTCCCTCCAGTTCCCCCAAACTGGGACCTTCCCTCCAGTTCCCCCAAACTGGGACCTTCCTTCCAGATCCCCCAAACTGGGACCTTCCCTCCAGTTCCCCCAAACTGAGACCTTCCCTCCAGTTCCCCCCGAACTGGGACCTTCCTTCCAGATCCCCCAAACTGGGACCTTCCCTCCAGTTCCCCCAAACTGGGACCTTCCCCTCCTCTTCAGCCTTTTAGAAGAGGCTGAGCTGGAAGATAAAATCACGGAGCAGATTTGGTGTCGTTCAGCTCCAGCCAGGACAGCTCCTGATGGAAAGGTGAGCGATCACCAACAGGACTGTGCTTCTGCTTAAGGGCAGGATGGGCCAGGCCAACTGTTGCTGTGGCTCCAGGTAGGCTTTCCCCGGGGCTTGGGGACGTGTGGGAACAGGGCCAGCTCTGCAGCAGCAGCCTGTCTCATGCTCGCTGCTCTTGGCTCTGCAGGGTGGCTCTCAGCGATGCTGAGCCGGTGCTGAGCACAGACGTGTGGCTGAGCCGGGGCCGCAAGAGGAGCGAGAGACGCCTTCTCCTCCTCCAAGATGAACTAGTGGTCGCCAAGTTGCAGTAAGACCCTCAGAGCCCAGATGCCTTTCCCCCACCCCTGGCCCTGGCACCAGGGCAGGGACACCCTGGCACCGGCCCCCAGGCCTCTCGGTGCTGGATGCACCCATGTGCGTCCCAGGCAGGGCAGGTGCGCGACAGGGCTCTGCCCGCGAGGACTCCAAATCGGCCACCTCCAGCTCACCGCCTGCCTCTCTTCTCTTTGCACAAGTGACACCACCTTGCGCCCACAACTCTCCCTGGCCCTGGACAAGTTGTGGGTGTTGAGCGGAGAAAACAAGGCTCTGTGGGTGGCAGAAGAGGAGCAGGAAGGAAGGGACGAGGACAGCACCTCCCTCCTCTTCACCTGGCCCAGCGGCTCCTTTGTTGCCACTTTTGGGTGAGTCGTGGTGCCACGTGCCATGGCCACTCAGGAGAACTTCCCAACTATCTCCGTGGCACCCTGTGCAGTGCCTGGGCAGGGAGCAGGCATCACGCCTGCAGGGAGGGATGGGGGCATTTCCACATCCGGCATCCCCTGGTCCCCAGAAGGGAAGGGCAAAAGCAGCTGCTCTGGCAAGACAGAGGGCACCAGGGCTTGCTCGGACAGCACCTCTGTCCTGTCCCACCAAGCTTCATCCCGCCCATGTGTCCATCCTCACAGGGCAAGGCTCTGCAGGCACCCAGCTCTGCCCACAGGCAGGGAGGCAGCAGGGCCTGATGCCATCTTTCCTCTCTTTCTGCAGCTCCCCAGCGCTGAAGGAGCTGTGGGTAGGCACACTGCTGAGGTAAGCCAGGGGGATGCTCCAGAGGCAGCCAGAACGGGGAACACAGCTTGGGGCTCACCCAGCTCTCTCCCTGGCCTGTCCCTATGCACAGGACAGCGTCAGAGGACACAGGAGCCAAGGGAGCCCGGGTGACCCATCTGCCATCAATCCAACACCTGCAGAAGGAGCTGAGGCGCCACCATGCCGTGAGTGACTCTATGGTCTGGGCTCTGCTCCTGAGCCCTGTTTCTCCAGCTGAGCAGCAGAAACATCACTGCTCACCTTCTTCCTTTCTCCTCCCTTGCCCAGTGGAGGACAATTAATGCCAAGAGCCTGGAGAGGCTGATCACGGCCCAGGCCAAGGTGAGAGTGGCTGCCTTTCACCCAACTCTGGCTGTGCTGGGGTGCGGGGCACGTGCGGTACGGAGGGTGAACTTGTAAAGGTGGGAGGGTGTCACGGTGCCAGTCCAGGAGCAGAGAGGGCTGGGGAGCCACCAGGAAGGCCAGCATGTCCTCACTGGCAGCTCTGGCAGGAAACCTGCTGCGTGGGGCAGAGCATCCAGAAGGGCAATGGGTCCCAGCTCTGCCACGCTCAGGCTGCTGGTGCTGAGCGGCCGCTCGCTGGGGGCCCTTTGTGCTGCCGGGCTGCTCTCTAAGTGCAGCCTGGTTCTTGCAGGCTGATGCCAAGCAAGGAGCTCCGCCAGCCCCATCCGCCAAGGGAGGGGACGCTCGCCGCTCACCAGGTGAGATTTGCAAAGAAAGGCAACTGCCTGCATGCCCTGGAGATGCGCTTACTTGTCCCTTGAGTGCCACCTTGCAGGTTGGGCAGCCCGAGGAAAGACGTCAGCAAGGACACCTGCTGGGCAGCAGCCACTGGACAAGGTTCTGCGGGAACACGGAGCCTCTGCTGCTGCTGCCTACAGCTTGAAGGAGGGCAGGCAAAGGAGGGGGCTGAGCTGTCCCAGTGGCAGCCTGGCTCTCGGGAGCCGCTGCCGCTGAGCCAGAGCCACGGTTCCAGCTGCTGGGTCCTTGCCTTGTCCTGCCACGATGCTCAGCACTGCACTGCTGGCAGGGCAGGGCAGGCTCCGGCAGTGCTGGCCTGGCAGTCTCCATTGACAGGTTTTGCTCGGCTTTCCTTTGCAGGAGGAGGGAGCAGCAGGAGGAGGAGGAGAAGGGGGCTGCCCCGGCCCCTTGCTCTGTGGTGGTCCTCAGCTGTTGGCCAGGCACAAGAGCAGAAGGGTTCCAGCTGTGCCAGGACCCTCTTTGGACAGCCCCTGGAGGCACTCTGTCAGGAGGAGGGCACGTTGCCTCACACCATCCAGGTGAGCCAGCCTGGACAGGGGTCCCCAGGAGTGCTGGGCATGGCAGATGGGGCTTTTGGACCCCAGCAAGGAGCCAAGGCTGGGGCAATGCTGTGGCCAGCGCTGTCAGAAGGCAGCTCCTCAGCCAAGCAACTCTCCTCTTGCCTCTCCTGCAGGAGCTGCTGGCTGTCCTGGAAGAGGAAGGACCGTCGACAGAGGGCATATTCCGGAAAGCCGCCGGCGGGACGGAACTTCGGGAGCTGCGGCAGGCCCTCGACCGTGGTGAATACGTCGACCTCAGAAGCCAACCTGCCAACCTGTTGGCTGTCATCTTGAAGGTGAGCGCTTCTGACCTGCAGCTGCAGGAGCTCCTGGCTGGCCTGCAGTGTTCAAGGGCTCACCTGGAGCCTTTGGCATCGCAGGACTTCCTCCGGAGCATCCCTTCCAAGCTCCTCGTCACCGATCTCTGCGAGGAGTGGGTGGCAGCCATGCAGAGGAGCAGCAGGGAGGAGAAGATTGAAGAGCTGAAGGCGTAAGTGTGGGCGGCAGCCTGCCTGTTGGGCAGGAGCCCTGACCGCTGGCTGAGACCACGCGCAAGGCTGTGCAATACGGCCACTGGCTCCCGCCTGCCTGGGGGAGGGCTCTGGGCAAAATCTGCTCCATTAACCTTGTGTTCCTCTTCCCTCAGGGTGGCCAACAAGTTGCTTCCAGCCAACCGCCTCCTCCTGAAGCCCCTGCTGCTCCTCCTCCAGCGCATCGGCAACAGCGCAGCCAGCAGCAGGATGAGCTTCAGCAACTTGGCTGTCTGTGTGGGGCCAAACCTCCTGAGCCCAGCCAACGAGGACCTGCTCCCACTGGAGGCCACGCTGCAGCTGACGCAGAAGGTATGCTGTAGGGAAGACCCAACTGCAGCCTTGCCAGCCCAACACAGCTGGGCCGTGCCGAGGTCTCTGCATGTCTCCTCCTTCAAGCAGATGCTGGTGGGGTGGCTGCCCGGAAGAGCAGCCCCACAGCCACAGCCTTCTGCGCAGACATCCTGAAAGGGTCACGAGTGGCAAAGGCTGCCTGAGACCTATTCAGGCCCCCGCATTGCAACCAAGATTTTGGTGTGTGCAGGTGAACGTGCTGGTGGCGTTCCTCATCGAAAACTGCAGTGACATCTTTGAGGAGGAGAAGGCTGGGCTCTCCAGTCCCTCACCTCAGCTGACAGCACCCACAGGTAGGAAGAGTGAGGGCTGTCACAGCCTGAGCCAACAGCTGATGTAGGGCTTAACACGGGTTTTGCCTAAGCTGTTGCCCACTTCCAACAAGTCACTTTGCTGCAGATGCTTTTCCTTTCCAGAGCTGCTTTTGGAGAAGGGATCTGGCCCAGCAGATGAGGCGGCCAGTGAGCACCAGGCAGAAGCCTCCCTGGATGTACCTCCTGCTCTGGTCACCCTCCAGGGAGCAGCAGGGGCAGAGAGCGCAGTGGGACAGCAAACAGCAGAGGTATGGCAGCTCCACAAACGCTGTCACAATGTGTCTCGGCTAGGAGAGGAGGTTTGGGCTTTTTCCCTCAGAATGACACACTGAGGTAGCTCAGGTAACACTTGGCCAGAGAGTTGTTTCCTACTCCAGGCTGGCCCTTGCCACCTGCTAACACCGACTTCTCTGCTTTAGGCACCCCTTGCTTTGTCTCCAACCCTGCCAGAGACGACTCTAGCGTCCCTGGGATGTGCAGCAGCAGCAGTCAAGAGCCTGCCAGAGGAAAGAAGGTAAAATGACTCAGCTTTGACTAAACCAAGCACTGATGCCAGCCCATCATGGCTTTCCCTAGCTAATCACACGGTGGGATGGAAAGGTTTGCAGGCTCCTCCCAGGAAAACCAAAACCAAAGACGAAGAAAGATAAAAGCCGTCTGGGCAGAGAAGAGGGCCTGCCGTCTAGCCAGGAAGAGAAGACGGCTAGAACGGAGAGGACGGCGGGGACTGAAAAATATCAGGAAGGTCCAGAGGATGAAGGTGCGTACCAGGCTCTGCTGCCCATCTTCCCACACTTTCAACACTGCCCCAAGTCCATCCAGCTCGCTGGCAAGGGACGGTGCTGCACAGGCTTTGGAAAGAACTCCATGGCAGCTCCCCAGGGGCTCCCCGTGGAGCCTGCCTGTGTGGCACGGGGCACCTCTGCATACACAGAGCTCTCCAGGGGCATCACCCACAGGGACGAGGCACCCGAGCCAGCCCGTAGCCAATGCCAGCAATCGCTCTCTCTTCCAGGCCACAAACTATCCCTCAGAAACAGTGTTCCCCAAAGGAAGGGCAACAAAATCCTGCCTCCTCCTGCCTTCGGGGATCACAGCTTTCTGACTCTGTCCTTGCAGGTGCCAATACAACATCTCCTGCTGATCCTCTGTGACCTGATGGGTCCCCAGAGCCCCAACTCCAGCTTCCATTCAACCTTCTGAAGCATCCAAGCAAAGGAGCATGAAGAGAGCAACACACGGCGCTACGATCGCCCTCAACCATCTTGCCCAACATAAAGAGCATCGTCCTGGTAGATCCAAAGTTGAACTTAGAGCGGGGTAAAGCCGAGCAGATTTAGGTCCCTTGCGGAGGGAGGAGGAGAAAAGTATCTGTTAATATGTTTGTTAATATGTTAATATGTTTGTTAATATGTAAATAGTTTGTTAATATGTTCATGTTAGTCAGTATGTTACTGTTTGTTTGTTAATAGGTTCGTGTCTGTTGATATGTTCATGTTTGTAGATATGATCGTGTTTGTTAATATGTTCGTGTTTGTATGTTAATATGTTCGTGCTTGTTAATATGCTCGTGTTTGTTTGTTCATAGATTCATGTTTGTTAACAGGTTCATGTCTGTCAATACGTTTTTATGTGTTTGTCGATATGTTTGTGTTTGTCAATATGTTTGTGTTTGTCAATGTGATTTACTCTAAAATAACCATTCAAACAGAGAAAAAGAATGTTTCTGTAGTGTTGATATGTTTGTTAATAAGATTTACTAAAATATGATTGTACTATGTCTTGAATAGTAAAGTATTTCACTTTAACCGTTAAGATCATACTTGTATTTAGAAATAGTCATTTTTGATAGTGAAGAAATTAAATATTAAACACAAACCCCCCATAATTGGAGTTAATTGTTGAAATAATCTATTAAATACTCATTATTAAGTGATTCTTCTGACAACTCTTGTTTCCTAGTATCTCTACACTTGTCTATTTGATTTTTTGGAGCATCACAAGCTTTTAGAAAATAAAGTTGTACATCCTTTGAAGTCAGACCCGTTTTAAGCCAATTCTTTTGGAAAACACTGTTCCAGTCTAGTAGCGTCCTGAGTGGGGCATGATCCTAGGCTTTGCAGTAGCCCTAAAACTTAATTATCACAGGAATTCTTTCCAGAAGAACCTTAAGATCTGAATTTTCAAGTGCAGCAGAAGACCCAGACAAAAAAAGACAGGAATGTTCAATTTGGGCTCCTCTCTGCGATCAGCATCATATGGAAGAGACAAAAATACAAGGGGGAAAGAATCAAGAAAGCATTTGATCTAGATCAAAATTGTCTCGTGCTCCTGAAACTATTCCCAGCTCAGAGGGAAGTGTCCCACCTTGGACTCGACTCTGAAGCAGGGAGAGGGATGCCAGACTATCACCCTGGGCCCAGCTCCCAGGCAGTTTGTCTGGCTCAGTTTGGATGTTGGCCGTGAGGGCAGTGCTTGCACAAGCCTTTGCAGGCCTCTGCCAGTGGCTGCTGGAAACAGAATTATAGTTGCAAGAAAGACTATGTGAGCCTTGTGGAATTTCATGGTGTTCTGCATTAATTCATCAAAAAATGTGATCTAACCGCTCAGTCAACAGAATTGACAAATATAATGTGCCTAAAATAATAACACAAAAACAATTCAGATCCTCCATGTCTTTACTGAACACACTCACTCAACGTTTAAAATGCTAGTGGAAAAAGTCATGAAGTTCCAAAAGGTTCACAGACTTTTTCTTGCAACTGTGCCTCTTAGTCTCAGTCATTTTGTATCAGAAAGAACCAAGATGTGTTCCAGAAAGTGCTTAATAAAGAGGAAAACTCTCAAGCAGGAAATCAATTTTTAGTATGCCACTCGAAAATGTGGAATTTCTACTCAGCCTACAACGTCCTCAGTAAAAAACAGAGATTGGATCCACAAATAGAATGAAACAGTCACAGTGACCTCAATACAGAAGAGCAAAGTAAGACAAAAAGCAGGGCTTAACCACGTGCTCAAACTTAAAGTACATAAAAGTAATTCTCCTGAGGGCATCCGGCCCCACTGACGGACCATGCGACCGCTGGGAACTTGACCTCTCCTGGCTGCGTACAACCTTCTCACATCAAGAGAGTCACATCATCAAGTGGCTTTGCAAGGACAGAAGAAAATTAAATGTGACCAGACCTAGCAGAGGGAAGCACGGTATTAACCTGCAGTAGTTGTAAAAATACTTCCTAATTATAAAATTCCTGAAACAACTGCTGCTTTTCTTTCCGGCAAAACAAGATCCAGTCATTAGAAAGGTTTATATGGGGTGACTATAACAAGAGGTTAACAAGTGTATTTTGCTGTTTTGGCTCTTCCATTGCCACTGCACAAACCTACATCTGTGGTTTGATCTGTATTTGAAGACTACAAGGGGCAGAAGGAAAGTGATTTATTCCAACACGCTGTGCCAAACCTCCAGCACACAGCTGAGCAACTGGGACCAGTTGGGCTGGGAGCTAATCGCTTGCTAAAAACAACAAAAGATGGGAGTACATTTTTAAAAGACTTCTAACGTGCACGCTTGCTGACTGTATAAAATTAGGTTGAAATGACATTATTAAAGGAAGCTTTCAAGTGCCAAAAATGAAAGAAGGTCATATATTCTCCACTGAGGAAATCTAGATCTCACCAGAGGGGACACTTTCATTATTCTGCTATTTTATCTGTTTTGTCTTTTCCAACAACTTTGTAGCCAGACAGCAAAAACAGCTAAAAGATACGGTTACGAGTTGAAAGAATGAGCACAGAGAGCAGGTAAAAGATGTAAGAATTGGAAAGGCAAGTCAAAATTTTAAAATTATTATAGCACAAAACTAGTAAGTATAAAATAGTTACTAATGAAAAGACAGGCTATTTTGAATGTAGAGGTTATAGGTGTTACTATTTTTGTGGTAACAGACGTCATGTGTCATCAAAACAGAATGACACCACTACAAATATATGTTTAGTTCTTGTGTAACAATAAATTTTTCAACTTTGCGGTTCAATCTCTCGCCTCGGTTTGGTTCATTTGTTTGGTTTGGCTTTTTACCCCTCCAAACAACGTCATCTATTCATGGCTACCTCTCCTCCCCATTTCTGACGGATTCTGTTGATTGAAATTCAGCAGTTCCTGTGCACCTTTTGCAGACTGGAGGCAAATCTCTTCCCAAGGCTCATTCCAGTTATGAAAGCACCTCTGCTAATTGGCGTGAGTGAAACAGCGTTGGTGATGCACACAGCATCGCCACTCGTGCAAAATGAAGGAATCACAAACTCACGGTGGCTGAAGGGCCCCCAGGATGGCTCCAGCCCAAGTTTTTGCCTAAAGCAAGGTTGCACTGAATTCACGCTGGGATGCTCGGGGCTTTGACGAGTTGGGTCCTGAAAGCCTCTGGGGAGAGGGGATCTGCAACC
>JAJGST010000005.1:39461-69016 GCA_020746105.1 Trogon surrucura | reverse complement strand
ACTTTACTGAGTTGGAAGAAACTGCTGTTACGACTAGAAGTCGTAGGCAGAGTGCTCTGACTGTATTTGTTGTCAAGGAAATACTGTCTTGTGTTCACTTTCTTGTCTACTGCTTGTGTTCCCAAGGTTAGAGAAACAGGGAATTAAAAGTCAATTCAAAGCCAACTCCCCTTTCCAAGGGCTGCACGGCAGAGGTGCAGGAGGCCTGAACTCTCCTCTCTAAAACTCGAGTTTTGGTCACAGTTCTGCCCTTTCGCCAGCCTGAGGTGCAGTTCTCTGCTGACTGGGGGTGTGTAAATCTTTCCCGTCCCTGTCAAACCAGCGGCCCTTTGGGTTGTGTGTGCATTCTTCCCAATACTTTGCTCCTTGTTTATGAAAATTAAACATTTTCCTTTTTTCTTCAGCTTGTAAATCTGGCAGCCAAAGACCTGTGTCTGCCTTTCTTTGAGTCCTGTCTTCTCAGAAGACGTAAAACATTGTAGTGTAGCTTCAGGCTTGAATTCTATGCCTTTAAAACTGTCTTCAAATGTTTCAGTGAGCAATACTCCACTTGTGCTTGAAGTGAAATCATTGATTCTGAAGGACTTTGTGAGTTTTATTTTCCTGATTTTTATTTATTTGCAGAGTTTTCTGCATCAGGAAGTGTGAGTGCACAAATTTAGAGCTCCTGTGACAGCAAAGTGGCGGTGACTGTGTGAGCTTGTTTATGAGAAGACAAAGCTCCCATAAAACTTTGCTCTTAAAATAGACTTTTAATGGGTTATTTCTAGTGTGAGTAAAGCCAGATGGTTTTGTTTTGATCAAATGCATAACACCTTCCTGTGCAGTGAGGTTTTGTGAAACTGGTGAACTTTGGTGTGCAACTTAGGGCATTGTAGATGTTGTTCTCTTACAGCTGACATCTCTTGTACAAGTCTGAGAAAAAAAGTTAAAAACCAACCGAACAAACCAACCCTTTAATAAAAGGAAGATGCTTTCGATTTTTGCGAGAAGAGAAGCTGTTTGCTTAATGTAAGCTCTGCACTTCTGTTTGTTTTGCTGGATATTGTTGCCCAACACACAAAAGTGGAGTAAGTACAAATGACCCAGGTGAAGGTAAGATAAAATAGGATGTTTCTACGAGTCCTGAGCAGCTGAAGCAGGATGTGTTTAATGTGCTTTGTAGGTGATGTGTATTTTGAGGAGTAACATCCACTGGCCCAAAGAATCCTGAAGCCCAGTGATGGGGAGCAAACATCAAGATGCTTTTATTTCTCTTCCTCCTTCCTTCCACATTACTTTTTTTTTCCCCCCTGTCTCCTCCAGTTAGGGCTGTTTGGTGTTGTCCAAGTAAGTTTCAAAGTAAATTTTTGAAAGGAAATGGGTATCTCCAAAATTCCAATAGTTTGGTTAATCGAGAGCTATCAGATCTTCTTTCCTTGGTGACTACGATGCTACATGGATCTTATTGTAGGGAAAAATACTAAAATGATTTCACAGAACATGAGTTGCCTCTCTGTCCCTGTGAGAAGATGAATCGTGTTTTACATGGCTGAAAGTTCTTGCTAATATTATTAGTAAATCAGCTCTATGCTTATAAAAAACAAAGTAACATCTGAAATTACTTTGTTTCATCTCATTTATTTTTAAATGGGGAGATAAATAGGCAGCCAGCCTGAATTTGGCATAAGAAATGTTGTTTCCTGAGAACTTGTAGAATAAAAGTCTGGTAAATGCAACCTTGCAGTGATTTCCAGTGAGACAGTCATTGCTTGCCTTACAGTTTGCAGAAATTAACACAGAAGAGCAGGACAAGAAGTCTGACAACCGTATAAATAGATCCAAGGGACAATGGACCTTTGATAAGAGGTAGAAGAGTTTATCTGCAGCGTTCTTGTTAAGTTTCCTGAGTGAGAAACACCAGGCAGATGGAGGTGTAAAGTGTTAATACTAAATATCTCATCACTTTCCAGTGCCTGAAAGGAGGCCTGAATGGCTCGTAGAGCTCACGGAGCTGAAGGAATGGTTTTGCAAAAGCTTTTGTTCTTTGGTTTTTTTGTTTTTTTTCCTTATGGTGCTAGTTGAAATGTTGAAATTAGTATTGACTGTTCCCTGTAAAGTTAATAAGAGGTAGCTGTGAGTTTAAAGGAGAGATGATGCCTGGGATCAGTGAGGAAGATGTGTTTGTGGGTAGCTACATGGGTATTTCGGGCTTGGTGTTTCTAAATGCAGCTGTAACAAGTGTAAATTCAAGGAGTAATTACTCTCTAGAGGAAAGTCATTGTTCCTCTAGCTTGAGGCAAGCAGTTCACTTTTATAATTTGCACAAACACGTTGAAGATTACTTACTCTGGGAGTTAGTGTGGTAGATCACTGGAGTATGTTATGGATGTCTTCTGGAAAATAATTTATTAAAATATCTCATATTTCTTGCTTTTCGATATTGTGCTTGGGAAAAAAAAGTGTCTCTAAAAGAAATGATAGGGGAAAAAAATAGATTTGCTTTTGGTAACAGTATGTTCACTTTGGCGTATTTTTTTGCAGTAAGTTTTGATCTGTCACATGAATTTCTCCCGTAGTCGTAATGTTTTCTTTTTAACATCACTTACAGAAGGTTTGTAGAGCAAACTCTTGTCTAAGTGCCCACACAGGGTGCACATGTTGGAGATCTGAAACTCAAAGCTGGTGGCAAAGGGGATAATTCCCGTCTAAACTTCTTTTGCAGCGTGTGCGGAGACAAAACGGTTTCTTCTGGAAGGTTGCCTGGAAGTAGGTCTTGCGTCCTGCGTAAAGTTGGACATTAAAACCTCCTCTTCACGTAACAGCAGGGAAATGATTTGTCACTGATTCAGTGACACCTTTCTTATCTCCACTGCTCGTGCTGAGCTGGAACAGCCAGTTCTTGATCCGTCTTTGTCTTTGGCAGGAAGAATCCCGTTCCCTGTCAGCAGCTCAGTCACCCTAACGATGATGACTGCCATGACCCGGGGATCGTAACTCAGGGTAACGCTGACGACCGGCCTGACTGCCCCTATGGAGCGGCTCGGGACAGGTGAGAAACGCTGTCAGAACGGCTCCTCTTCTGTTACCGGTTAAGAATGTTCTTCCCTGGAGATGCAAAATGACAGCAGAATAAGGAGTAATTCTCGATGTTCAATCTTGAGTGTAGCCTTCTGAAATTTCCTCTGAAATGACCTTTAAAGCACCGAGGTCTGTGCGTAGTATTTGTTAGCGATTCCAGCTGGGGAACGGGAGACTTTGCCTTTTGGAACCTGTTCAGTGACCTTGGCATCAACAAATTGTACTTCTCAGCATATAAGCTGTTCTTTTTTTATATAAGCAATAACTTATTGTTACCTGTTGTTCTCCATGTGTGTGAGTTTTGATAAAGTGTTTGTTGAGATTTTATAGAAAAGCTCTTATAATCAGTATTGGATTCGTTAGAAAGCGTGATTTAAGTAACAGCAATAAAATCCAGCTTACGGCTGACTGGTGCAGGTTCTTTTAAGCGCTGTTGATTTGCTTCAAAAGATTTTGTTCCCTTTTGCTTCTCAGCGTCTAAGGTTTTACACTTTTATTTAGCGGAGTTTAACGACTGCTCTGCATTTGACACGGTGGCCAACAGGATGTAGTTTGAGGCAGCAGCACTTGTGTGGGGGCACACTGAAACTGAGAGCTGCTCTTACAAAGATTGTGCCTGAGCAGAAACATTTTCTCCTCTCTCTCCTGGAGAGCGTGGGGATCCTAAAACGCGTGTTCTCTGTGAAATGTGACAAAACGAGGGCAGCTTTTAAGGCAAAGCCATGTTGTAGTCGCCTAATGCAGAAGTGTTTCTCTTCTGAAAACCAACTCTGAGAAGAATTTCTTCCCTCAGGAGGAGAAATCTGGGCTTATACCGGTAATGAAATTGCCAACATACTTTTCAGATGTGCGATGGATGTTTTATCCAGAACCAAAACTCTCTCTGCTTCCAGACTGCACAACCTGTGCCGTATCAGTTGATCATTTCTTAACCTGTGTTTCTTTTATTTGGGGGTAGAGGAAAAGAGGCACACACGAATCAATGATAATTCTTTCAGTGAAGCCACAGATACAACCTGGAGGATTTGTGTGTTATTTTTGTTGTCTTTATCTCTTGGCTACTGCTTGAAGGGAGAATAATTGAATGATCTAAAGGCTCTGCCTTGAGTTGGGATCAAATGGTCTGATGCTGACAGTAGTAGTAAAACACTGAAATAGGCAATGTTTTTTGTTTCAGCACAGTGTATTTAATAGGAAGCTGTATTTCCATTTTTTATTCAGGTAGCTAGCACTTCTAATGCACATGTAGCAGCTCTAGAATTGTGACAAATTCATACACTTCAGGCTGATTCACAAGTTATTTGACATAAAAATAAGATTTTTCTACTGAAGGCTGACTGCATTACTCTGTTCTTTGAAGAATAAGAAAGCATAAATAAGCAACTGCTTATACAAGGCAGTCTTCACAGCAAGGGCATTTTGTAAAATACACAAAAAACTTCCGCAGCTGCAGAGATTTATCTCAAGGTTTAAGCAATGCCATGTGGTATGTCATTCTTAAGAAGTAGACTTCAGTTGTTTCTTATTTTCAGCGGCAAAAATTGCGACAACTGAAGTGGGTTTCTTCCAAAGTCAGGATTTTAAGAAAATTTTCTTCACAAAACCGAACCGAGTTGAAACTATTTTGACGTGCAGCCCCGAGAAAAGCCTCTAATACACTGTGAGCACAGCCTGGAGCTGCACCGAGGGAAAAGGTTTGGGCAGCAGTGGACAACTGTTTGGCGAGGTGATTAATGAGTGCGTTAATGACCTGGATCACAGCCTGAACCAAGGGAAACGTGCACTGCAGATCCAGGAGTGTGTTGGCTTCACATTTTGTGTCATTGCTTGATTTTTTTTTTTTCAAATAGAAGACATAAAAGCTCCTGAAGTGGACTTGCTGGACTGCAGGTGTACGGCCTCTCCCTGCGATCCTTAGTGACAAGCAGTTCTTTCTCATTCTGTAGTTTTCCCAAACTGTTTAATTTGTGCCTTACGTTGCAGAATATGGAAGCTGTGCCTGGGTGCCTCGGAGCCGTGGTGCACCGCGCATGTGTTGTACTTAATGCAGCAGAAGTTATGTTCTGGTTGTGTTGTTGGCGAGTAAAATAGTTGGATCGCTTCTTATGCTGAGCAAGTGCATCGTATCATGCAGCTTTGTAAAGTATCTCATCTCTTGGTTTTGACCAGCCATCTTTTTATTTTTTTTAATGATGAAACGAGGAACTCTTATTTAACCTGTTTTTTGGGTTTTTTTTTCAACCCTACCTTCTCTCAGCTGAGCCGCTGCAGTAAGGCACTGGTCACAGAATTTTATTTTGAAAAGAAATGAAGATTATCCATAAAATACAAAGGAGTGCTGAGCTTGTTAAGTGTGGAACAAGGTGGCGAATCAAGCTTTTACTGTTTTCTTCTTTGCAGGAAGAATCCCCAGCACAAACTGGAATATAAGCACACTGCACCACCAGGTGAGCCAACTCATTCAGTACAGCTCAAAGCCTGTGGGTGGGAACCCCCAAAACCTGGTCATGGCTCCCAGAAATTTGGGCTGCAACGTTTTCAGCTACTGTAAGCGAATAACCCTGCGTTTGCAGCTGAGTCTGTCTTGCCCTGCACCCTTGCTCTTCCCAAGCACCGAGGCCTGTGACGAGGACGTTTGCTCGGCCACCGCAAACTGGCGCTCGCTTTGTCCAGTGTTTTCCAAGGGCTGGGCCAGCCGCAGTTGCCGCGCTTTGCGAGCTTTGTGTCTCAGGAATTCCCAGAAATGCTTTGTGGCAAGTGGCTGTGCCCGTGAGCTTAATGGGTTTAAAGCAAAGTACCCACGGTGCGGTGTATCTCTGGTTTCTGCGTCCTCCGTTCAGAGCTGGAGTAGTGAAAATGGGAAATATGTTTGGGTGTTGCTGAAGTATTTCTCAATATTTTCAAATGCACACTGCAGTAAGTTATTCCCATTTTCTCCCATCCACAGAGCACAGTGTGTACACATAAATATGTTTTAGCTGTATAGATCTGTATCTGAAGATTTCATACTTACTTTTTATTCGTATTTTTCTTTTGATAGGAAATCCTCAGGTAACGTGCAATTTTAAAGTCTTGTGGTGCTCTGAAACAAACATTGCAAGCACATCTCTCATTTTTTTAATGTTTTTTTCCTGTTTATTTTTTTGGAGCAGTGGTTTTCTTACTGAGAGAAGGAATTTTTGCATATATGTTCTCTTCACTGTTGGAGGGAATATAATTAAAACTGAATATGAGTTTCTATTCTAAAATTTTCTGGTCTCTTATATTCTAGTAGCTAGACTTGTTGAGAAACACAGGGGGATGTACTGCTTGCATTGTGTCTGTTCTTCAAGAAATCCAAGAGATACTTTGGTGTTCTTTGTGCTTTTTCTTGATTATTGGAGATTTTTTCCACATGAAATCCCAGTGCCATTAACAATACTTAAGAGCAGAATAGTTATGTAATGATAATGTATTTTACTTTAAAGAATCAGGATTTTAACATTTTTAAGGAGAAATTACATCTATGGAAACAATGATGTAAAATATTTAAGTGCCTTGAAACACTCCAGTTTTCTATTTAAAAAACCACCCAGCAGTCTTGATAACAGTTGTCTGCGTATGGAATGGTTCGTAACTGTAAGAACAGTTCAATGGGGTAATCTTTTGGAAATAATTCAGTCCAAAAAAAGGGGGTTTTGGGGCAGGGGAGTAGTTACTGTGCTTATAAATACATGACAATCATCACAGCATTTATTTTAATAGGTCAATATTTTATTGTAGCGAGATCTGTGAATAACCTTTATGCTGGGCTGTACTCTGTCCTGACTAATAACTTTCTTCTCTTTAGTGACTGAAAGGGGAACCCGACCACGAACATCCAAGGTTGGTGAGTATGTTCTTAAGAATGGGTACATCAGCACGGGATGCAACTGATCTGCTTGGGTTTTTGGCATTTAATAGTGTTGGAGATGCCTGATCACCCTTGCCTGAGGAGAAAATAGTTATTTTTAGTAAAACTCTGCTTGCTTTTTCACAAATAATAGTGCTGACAATGAGTTTGGGTCATGAATCCTGGATCCAGTAAGGATTATGTGGTAGCCCAGGCAAGCTGTAGTCTCTCTTGGTAACCTGTAACACTGCGTATGAATATCTTCTCCACTTGCCAGTGGCCCAAGTAGCTTGTTTTTCTGAAAGAAATCCTGGAAATGGAGATCTGCCTTCCTGAGGTAATAAATTAAAGCACAAAGAGTTTTCTAGGCAAAGCATTTTGGCCTCCGTTTCTGTTGTGGGTGGGTGCAAGGGGTTGCTTGAGTACTTCCCACTGGGAAATTTCTTTGCTGCTTCATTTTCTTGCCGTGCACGTTTGCACTTTGGAGATCACTGAATGCACCGTGTGGTTGCACTAGTGCATTCTGAGGCACGTTTGTTACCTGTGTGCTTGGCCGCGTCCCGTGATGGATGTACCAGCCCCATCGTGATCGCTGCCTCCTTGTAGAAATGTGTGTAACAGCACAGGGAGAATTGTCAGCAGCGCTGTAAGAGCAGCCAGCGGGTAAGATTTTCTAAAGAAGCAAGTTGGATTGCGTGCATATCTGGAGCTGAATCTTGAAGGTTTTAAATTGTAGCTTACTAAGTAAGGACCAAGGAAGAACTGATATTCAGTGCACAAGGAAAATGAGGGTAAATGAGCTGATTTTTTTTTCTTTTTTTAAATTTCTTCCCCCTCTCCCCCCCCCTCCCCCCGACCCCAATGTCTTGTTGACTGCCTTATTTAGCTCTCTTGAGGGCAAAGCTTGTAAAAAGTTGCACTGAGCAAGTTCACATCAGAACCGAGGCCCTTGTACCGAGCCCTGCAAGGTCACCCAGACAGGCAGGGCTCCACCACTAGCCTTTATTTCGTGCCATTTGGCACAACTGCACTGTTAAGCACAGCAGGATTAATTTCTCCGTACTAGCATATGTAAACGCCACCAGCCAACAAGAGAGTACTGTTTACACGACATTTGACACGTTTAGTTTTGAACATCTTGAGTCTGATTGTTATCAGAGAATGTGGGCTATGTTTTGAGAAACAATCTAGGGCTAATTACTAGGGGAATAGGTGTAGAGGGGGAAATAAAAAAGAGAAAAAGGTCAGAATTGTCAGTAAATTGTCACTAGTGAATGATCTCAGTCGGTTGTTGTCCCCTAGATGAAAGATCTCCTGTGGCTCCCGGCTGTGCAGGGTTCTCCCACATTGCTTCTCTGTGGGTTTTCCAGCAAGCTCCTCAGCTCCCTTTGAAATACAACTCTGCAAATGGGTGGATGTGGCAGACACAAGGTTTCACTAGACTGCTTTGGGTTAGCAGCAATTTAGGGTTAAGGAGGTGCTCGACACCCAAATTGCTGTACTTGTCACCAAGATAACAGTGCTTGCCATGAGGTGCAACTTGGCCTGAGATGTCAGAGTGACCTTGGGGCAGCTGTGCCACCACAGTGGTCAGCAAGCTTTTTCTCCCCACGGGATGCTTTCAGAGAAAGCCACCTGTGTAAATAATCATACTAGGGAAAAGGCAGAATTGTGCTTAATGAGCAGCTTTTAACGGCTTTGAGGCTGAAATAAACTGTAGTGAGAAGAGGTGGAGTGGGAAGACAGGGAAGGAAGTGCATCATTGCTGAAATATGAAAACATTGATGTAACAGGGGGGAAAAACATAGTAGGCTCCTCATACATTTGTAGGAAGAATATGGAAAAAAAACCCCAGTATTTTGCCAAAATTTCTACTTCTGTTCTACCCCTGGTGCTGTGAAAGTGAACAAGAGCTTTTCTTTGCTAAGCAGCTCTTGGGCTTGTTGTTGTAAACAGTCTGAGAAGAGGGGTTTTGTCCTTCCTGTATTTAGCATCTTTGTTTTGACCTCTCCCCTCCAAGACATAATTCCTTCTGCAGGACCAGAGGCTGTGGTTCTTCTAAAAAATTCTGCTGGTGTGGGTAAACATGGGTGTGATTAAATTCCCTCTGAAGTCTGGTAAGCAGTAAACTAGCAGTAAACAGGCGGGTGCCTGCAGAGCCTTGCCCTGTGAGGATGGACCCATGGGCGGGATGAAGCTTGGTGGGACAGGACAGAGGTGCTGTCCGAGCAAGCCCTGGTGCCCTCTGTCTTGCCAGAGCAGCTGCTTTTGCCCTTCCCTTCTGGGGACCAGGGGATGCCGGATGTGGAAATGCCCCCATCCCTCCCTGCTGGCGTGATGCCTGCTCCCTGCCCGGGCTCTGCACAGGGTGCCACGGAGATAGTTGGGAAGTTCTCCTGAGTGGCCATGGCACGTGGCACCACGACTCACCCAAAAGTGGCAACAAAGGAGCCGTTGGGCCAGGTGAAGAGGAGGGAGGTGCTGTCCTCGTCCCTTCCTTCCTGCTCCTCTTCTGCCGCCCACAGAGCCTTGTTGTCTGCGCTCAACACCCACAACTTGTCCAGGGCCAGGGAGAGTTGTGGGCGCAAGGTGGTGTCACTTGTGCAAAGAGAAGAGAGGCAGGCGGTGAGCTGGAGGTGGCCGATTTGGAGTCCTCGCGGGCAGAGCCCTGTCGCGCACCTGCCCTGCCTGGGACGCACATGGGTGCATCCAGCACCAAGAGGTCTGGGGGCCGGTGCCAGGGTGTCCCTGCCCTGGTGCCAGGGGTGGGGGAAAGGCATCTGGGCTCTGAGGGTCTTACTGCAACTTGGCGACCACTAGTTCGTCTTGGAGGAGGAGAAGGCGTCTCTCGCTCCTCTTGCGGCCCCGGGTCAGCCACACGTCTGTGCTCAGCACCGGCTCAGCGTCACTGAGAGCCGCCCTGCAGAGCCAAGAGCAGCGAGCATGAGACAGGCTGCTGCTGCAGAGCTGGCCCTGTTCCCACACGTCCCCAAGCCCCGGGGAAAGCCTACCTGGAGCCACAGCAACAGTTGGCCTGGCCCATCCTGCCCTTAAGCAGAAGCACAGCCCGGCTGGTGACAGTGAAGGTGACAAGTGTCTTGCCGGTGCCTGGGCAGTGCTTCTCGGCCGCGCTCTGCCTCTCGTTGCGCTGCTCAGTGCCAGCACAGCTCCCTGCTGCTGCCCCTGGTAGCAGTTGGCTCCAGCTGACCAAGATGGCGGCCCCAACGGAAAGTGGGCGGAGCCTGGGGGGCCTCTGCCCTGGGGTTCCATCCAAGATGGCGCCCTCCGGCTTGCCCTGGGGAGCCCAGAGCAGGCCAGAAGCCAGGGCAAGGAGCACCTCCCTCCAGCCGCTGGCACTGCCCCTAGCCTTGGGCTTCACCGCTGGCCCCGGGCCTCCACCTCGACTTGGGGCGACTGGTCAGCACCCCCTTGGCCCAGCTGCTCGGCCGCTTCTCCCTCCCCTGCACTGCTCCTCAGCCCCTGCGGTGCTTGCTTTCCTCCTGTGCTCGGGAACAGCTCCCTTTTGGACTGGCCTTTTGCCAGCTCCTGCAGCATTGGAGGAGACACGTGCTTTAGAAGTGGGCCTGTTAGGGTTGGGTCGTGTTTGGCCTTCGTCATCTCAAAGGCCTTTTCCAGCCAAAATGATTCGATAATTCTATTCTAGCACACGTGCTGAAACAGAACTGTGTGAGGAGCTTGATCCTTACACGCCTTCCCTGGAGCTTGTACGGGGCGATGTTTTGCGTGTGTGCTGAAAAGGGCCTGGATGAGCCGGGGATGTGTGAGTTCTTGCTGAGTGGGGCTTGCCCACCGCCCAGGGCTTCTCTGCTCCTCAAGATGCCCCACCAGGCAGCAGCCTGCGGGTGCACAAGGCACTGGCAGGGGACACGGCGTTGGGGACACTTTCTCAATTCTATAGTGTAGTATTCACTCTCATGTTCATTGACATTTGCTGTTATATTGGCAATGGGAATTGTCTAATCAGTCATTACACATCACTTTATCCGTAGGTTAAATATCCATTCTACAGGTATCAGCAGAAACCTATATTCTGTGTAGGATATATAATTCTTAAACTGTTCTTTTTGGACCAGTTTTCTATCAGTCTCATTTCATCCTCATCGTTTCAGCAGAATATCTTTAAGCCTTTTGATCCCTGCTTCAGCCTACCAGGTGCACAGGTCGCTACAGTTTTCTCAGAAAAACAATCTCCTATTTTCTAGCCTGGCGGGTTTTTACTAAAGTACTGACATGCTGCTTTTTAGATACATCTTCCCACTACATGTGAAACCACCAATCTCTTCTCTGGTTTAAGGCCTCCAAAAGCAGTAAGTGGAAGAAGCGAAGGACTGGTCATGCTCATATCAAAGGCAGTAACATAATTCCCTACTACTTCAGTGGAATCAGTTGTGCCACCAGCAACTGAGGAAAGAAAATAAAATGCAATAATAAGTGGAATTGGATCATTTGAGCATGTGTATTGTTAAGCTGCAGAACGTTTTATTCCAGTCTTTTATCTGGTCTATTTTGGTGCTAGTGTAAACACCAGGCTTCGTAATTTTTCTCCTTTTATACAGGCGTATACTTTCCTTAGATATTTTCCAAGATTATGACTATTGTAGCTGCTTTTACAAATGAAATTGAAGAACGCCTGCAGATGCCCTTTACAGGAAGAGTATTAAGTTTTCTCTCTCTCGCCTTCTGGTCCAATAAACATTGATTTATAAAATGTGGAACAGATCCCACAGGACCCTAAAATATTCATTAGCTTGGCAAATATGCAGTGATCTAGGATATGGGTTCAAATATTTGCTCCACATCCCGCAAACTAACGTGATTTAAACTAAGGTATTTTTTTTTATGCCTGTTTACTTGTTGGCTTCCTCATTTTTGTATTAAGAAAACTGCACTTGGGCTACCAAAGCACATCACTTGGGCAAAGTGAAGGAATCGAGGAAAGATAGAAGATAATAACATACTCTTAGGAGGTCATCGGACAGGAATATTTAAATATGCTTTGTAAAGAAGAATCTTAGTATGATTTTTGAGTGGTTAGAAGGTAAACTCTGAGTGCTCCCCTGCATCTTGGAGTGTGATAAGAGTAAGGATTTTACTGTCAGGAATTGTACCACGACCTAAGATTAATGGTAATAGTAGAGGTGCTGATGTGTTTGTTTATCAGAAACTAGGAGCAGTTGAAACACTGCTACGTTGTGCCTCCCCTGTCTTTGTTCCAGGTCAAGTAAGAGAATGTATTGTCAAAGAAAAGCCTGTTCTTGACCAGAAGGTGTACGTAAAATACTCTGGGTATGAATTTCCTGAAATGGTACATTTTGTAAAATGGCAAGCCTTCAGAATGGGGGAGAAATGCTTTTGTCAACTGAAGAAATTGCTGACACTGTCAAAAATACCGAGTTATCTTTATTTTGGTAAAGGAGCTCGCTCAAAACCTGCCACCCCAAAACCGGTGTCGCCCACGAAGCCCCAGGATAAGCGCTTGCCAGTGCCTGCTGTGCTCCAGGGCCCAACCTGGTCACCTGCAGGGGAAAGACTTTTCCCTCCACTGGGAGGCAAGTGAAGCAAAGAGGATCCATCCAGCTGCAGCGATGCATTTAGGTTACTTAGCCTGCTGCAGTCTGTGTGTCTATTTAGATGAGGAGAAAAGAAATAACCTCAGGAAGGAAAGAGGGAGTTGAGCTCGTTCCCCCTGGAGAAGGCACCGGGCGGCGGGGAGGGGGGCGGGCGCTGCGGGCGTGTCGGGTTCGAGCGAGGCGTGACCCAGCTGCCGGGCGCCGTGCGGAGCCGGGCTGCGGGCGCGGAGCCGGCGGGGAGCAGCGGCGAGAGCGGCGGCAGCGGGCAGCGGCGCACGGCGTCGGCGAGCGGGTCGGCTCTGGCGCGGCGTCTCCTCCAGCCCGTCGTGAGCCTGGGGAACCTGCAGCTCGAAGCCGCCGCCAGCCACAGCAGCACGTAGCCCGGCACCAGGCGGGAAAAGCTCTGGAGGGAGGAGAAAGGTATTGCCGCCCTTGCCGACAGCGGGCCCGCTTCTCCCGCCTTTAGCTGGCGTTAAGCCGTGAGGAGAGCAGAGGGGGGAGCTCAGGGGGGTGTCCCGTCCCCTCGGAGCCGCCGCCTGGCCGGGGGGTGGGCGGTGGCGTTTCCCGCCGTTTCCCGGCGCTGAGGGGACGGCGTGGGGGAGGGCAGGGGTGCTCCGTGTTCTCGGCCGTTCCTCTCCGGGTCTGCAGCCTGAAACACCCTCCCCAAATGCCGCAGCCCCGGGGGTGCGGGCTTTGGGGGTGTCCCCCCCTCCCCGGGGTTCCCGCTGAGCAGTTTCCCTGTGAGGAGAAGGGGGCCTGGCGCTGAGGGGGGCGGGAGAACCGGCCCCTCTCCTGAGGGCTTCCCGCCCTCAAGTCACCTTGTGGGAGTGTTTGAGGCCGAAAAGTTCGGCACATGCCGCCCAGAGGTGCCTTTTCCCGTTTGAATTGCCTGGGTTTTCCGGAGGGGGGGGGAAATAAAAGGTTTGTTGGTATTGCTGGTGTAATGAGTTTGTGTTGAGCTTCCTCCAGCACTAATCACCTGGGGTGAGACGTTTTGGGGTGTGAGGGCTCTCAAAGCACCCTCCACCTACGAAATATTTATTCCTCTTGTTATGATTTGCAGGACCCCTGCCCTGTGTAGTCTCAGTTTTTAAAACCCCAATGTCAGGCTCCAGAGTGTGAGAACCCAGGGACAAGCATTTTAGGCAGCCCCTGCCCTTCCTATGGATCACGTGGAGGGCAATGTGAAAATTTCTCTTAATTCACGCAGTGGAAGTGTAATATTTCCACCAGCTACAAGGAGGAGAGGAAAGAAACCCAAACCTCCCCAGCAGGTCGTATTTGAAGTTTGCTTTCTTTTCTTCCATCACCCTGATGACTGTATGTGTGTTTGAAGCCAAGGAGGCAGAAGAGTAGTTTGGAGGATTCATCCTTTTTGTCTGTGGCAGAACTCAAGTGTGTGTTTCCAAGGGGAAAAAAAAAAACTACGTTAAGACACAAATAAACTGATGTATCTGTAGGTAGCTGCTCCTGTCAAACTCTTCTCAAAAGCCAGAGCTTTGTTACATGCTCTTCTCTTTCAAAGCTGTCTTCCAAAGCCTGTTTCTGTAGTTAAGGTGAGGCAACAAATTTCTACGAGGTGTTTTAAATCTCTCTTTTCAATAGAGAAGATACAGTTAAGTCTTCAGGAATTGCAATAAGCTATAACTGACTTGCCCTGCACAAATCCTTAATGCTTTTATGTCTTTACTTTCCAAAAATGCTGGTTTTGTGCTGGGGGCAGATGGGGTGAGGTTTCTGGTGGGCTCTGGTGAGTGTTGCTGTTACTTGCACTTGTATCTCCCAACTCTGCTGTTCCCTATGTGAATTCATAGCCCGACATGTGAACTTGAACCTTTGGCAGAGGGGGCTGAGTGGGGGGACTGGAAGGTGAGCTGGGAGCCTGAGCTGCAGGCACGTTTTCTTTGTCCTCATCAGCTGTGAGGATGGTGGGTCCGCATCGGTACGGTGATGTGACTGAGTGCAAACCAGAGCTCACAACTGCTGGTGAGATTTATGTATTTATTTTTTTCTATCCAGGGAAGTAGGTTTGTGGGCACTACCTGGCCAGAACTCAGTGTTTCTGTCTAGTAAGACCAAACAGCTTTTGCCAGTCTTCTGCTCCAGTAACTGCTTTCCATCACCGTGCTGGTGCTGCTGAGCATTTTGAGTGAGGATGGCAGAAAAAACTTCTGCGCTCATTGCTGGCGTTGCTTTTGTGCCAGTCCCTGTGTGACTGTTCTTCCCAAGTACCTTCTTTACTCCAGAGCAAAACTATAGAAGCCCAGTTAGTTTCTTTCCAACCCAGACTGTACTTTTAAACTCAAATCTTTCGTTAGGCCTGCCTTTGCCTTTCCCAGCTACTCCTGAGCCCCTGTCAAGCTTGCTGTGCACGCCGGCTCTGCTCTTCCTGTGAAGCTCCGAGTGCAGTTGTTCTCAGCCTTTTCTGTTCCAGAGAACTTTGTAAAAAGAGAGAGCACCGATTGCTAAATGTTGAGTTCAAACCCCCTGACAATACCCTTGCCTTTCTTAGTTACTTTCCTGCTAATTAAGGGTTGGTCCATGTTCTCCCAGGGTGGCTATTGCTTGAGGACAGCTGAAACAGACCGGGAGCGGGACTGGAGTTGATTTCAGAGCCTTAGACACAGGACTGCTCTGCTCGCAACCTTTCCAAGGCACTTTGTAAAGCTGTAGGCAGAAAACTGTACTTCCAGCTGAGGCTGTTGGAAGCCTCTTCCAGGAGGCTTGTGTATAATTAAGACTCGGCTGAAATTCTTGCTGCTGACTCGCAAGAGCCAAGTTTTGTGAAATCTTCCTGTAGAGGGGAACTTGTCTCCAACTCTTTTTTTAGCACAAGGTAGTAAAACTTGTTTTGCTTCAGTCCCTCACACCAGACACGCACAGACAGACGCTCTCTCAGGTTTGCCTGCACATTAAATACTTGATGGTTTGTGTGCCTGAAGATCAAGTAATGGAGTGAAGTGCTTATCTGGTGTGTGTAATGGCGATACTCATCACATTAGTTTTACTTCTGCATTTGTAAATATCCAGTTAAAATACCAAGCTTGAATAATGGGAGAGAAATGCTTTTGTCAAGTGAAGAAAATGGTAATACTGTCAAAAATACCAGAGTAAACTTATTTTGGTAAGGGAGTCTGTGCTTAAAACCTGCCTCTGGTTATTAGACTGTGTGGATTGCAGCCTGCATAATTAGGAAACTTTATTTTGGAGAAAAAAAAAACAACAGACAGAAAAAAACAAAACAAAAAAACCTCAAAAAAACACCCAAACCCCATTGAAAGTGGGTTCTTTTTCTTTTTTTTTCATTTGAGGTTTGATTTGAGAAGCAGATGCAATGCTCTCAACTTGCTCACTGCTCCTTCAGCTTGAGGTAAAAATATTGTTTTCACGTCCACTTAGTCCTTTATGCCGAAAGCAAATAATACGGGTTTATCTTTCCCCTACACCCCTAGAAACTCTTGAATCATCAAAGAACGTTTATTACTCATTAATGTTTCAAGAAAACCTATTGGTATGTTAATAGTAGTACAGTGCCACTGGGGAAAACAGGCACAGAAACTTAATTGGAATATGGGCATTGTGCAATTCTATAGTTTCGGTTTTTCTGTTTTTCTTTCTTTTCCCCCCCTTCTTGTGAAAGGGGAGAAGCTCTGCACGTTGTGCTGAGCTAATACAGGGTATGGGAGTGAGGAGGGAGAAGAGGATGTGGCTGCGAAAATCAGGTGGAGAGTCTGGCTGAAGCGTGGGGTTGTTTGCGGTGTTGGATCATTTGGATGGATTTTCTTTTTTTCTTAGTCCATTTTTAGCAAGGTCTGAAGAAGAGTGAGGTTGGCAGCAGCCGTCGTAATTGAACAATCTTGGAGACTTTCCTTTTCACTGACAGTCTGAAAAGAGACGGGGCGGGTTTCTTGGGAGAAAACAACCGTCCGTAGGTGTTTAGTGCGGTAACTGAGCGTGTTGCATTAATGCTCAAATAAAAACCTCTGAAGTTGAACCCGTGCTGCCCACTTCAAACCCAGGTTCTCTTTGTCAGCGCTTTGAATCCAGCAGATGCAGGTCATGGTGGTCCTGGTCTGCTTCTTCAGGAACACGGTGAGCCAGAGGGTGGCAGTGGGCTTTCCTAGTGCTGGGGTTTCTGTTCAACCACAGTCTGTCACACTCACGCACTTTTGTTACTTCTGAGCATTTAGCAGATAGTCTAGGATTTTCTTCAGCTGCTGATTTAATTTTTTTTTTTTTTTTGGCTCAAAATGGGATTAAATGCCGCTGTATGAGGAGTCTAAAGCAAATGACACCCGTTTTCTCATGCTGCAAGTTACCTGGCTTTCAGAACAAAAAGCCCAAGTAAACAAAGATGTCTTTCTTGTCACCCCAGACATCCATAAAGTGACACAACGTTGGCTTGAGCTCCAATTTCTTTTGTCATGTCGTAGCACTCGTGTTAAATTTGTGCCAGGCTCCCTGCCTGTATTTGCTGGCATTGGTAAAGTAGTGTTAGGAAGATCAAAGTTAAAACATTTTTACTAACTTTTGAAGTTATGCTTTACAAATGCAGAACTTAAAGAATAGACTTCCATACCTGAAAGCTCCGTATAAAGCAGCAGTTTCCTACTGAAACTTGCTGTCAGTTCTCTGATCCTTCAGTTCAAGTGTCAGGAAGCAGAGGTGCAGTAGCACTGAGGGGAGTGGTAAGTCTGGACAGCTGAGAGTGTGGTGAAGAGGCATTTCTTTTTGCTGAGCTGGGATATCCAGAAATAGGCACGTACGGTTGTACAGACACCCTGTGTTTAGCTCCTGCTCCTTGTAACTCATGGAATCACCTGCGCTTGGTTCTCTCCAATGGTGTTTAATTGCATCAAGGACACTGAATTGGTCACTGCTTGGCTGATGTGCAAGGGTGTGTGAAAGCTTGCAAAACTTACTTTTTTTTTATTATTTCTTCTTCCCCTGAACAGAGCGTTTGCTGAAGATGACCTTGGAAGAAAGACGCAAAGAGTACTTAAGGGATTATGTTGCATTGAAAAATATTCCAACATGGATGGAAGACTTAAAAAGTAAGAGGGAAAGTGATGGTGAGTGAAATGGGAGTCTTTTTAACCACGGGCCATTCTGCTTTCTCAGTTTGAAGTTACATTTAAGAGGGCCACGACTTGGAACCCATGTTGTTCCTGATGGTGGCAGCTGAACATGGGGACAAGAGCTCTTTGGGGGCAGGGGTGGAAAACCCCAACAAAATTTCTGAAAGCCTCGTTGGTGTCCACTAGTTCTGCAAGTAGCTCCAGGCAGAGTCCTAATAACATTAATATTCTTAAATGTGTAAAATAGCTACTTTCTGAATGAGTCTTGCCTTCCAGCTACTCCAGCAGTCAGCCGTGCCTCACGAACTATTTTTGTGTGAAACTTGGCAAGCGTGATGATAGGGGGAATCTGCGCAAAGCCTCACTGTTGTTGTAGGCAGCAGAAAAGCCGGGCACGTGTGCAAGTTGTGTTGTTTTCTGGAAATCCAGAAGTGGGAGAAGACTGGGTTTGAAGCCTCTGTGTTGGGCTGAGGAACATCAGCCTGGTCTGTATGAACTCCCCTTTTCTTGGTGTGTGCAGCATTACCACAGTTATGATCACCAGTGGAATTGTCCAAATACTTGCAGTGAAGGCTGACCAAAAGTGAAAACCTGATTCATTTAGAGAATTCTGTGTTCTGTAGGTAATTCTGTGATGGTGCCTTGTTCTCTGTCTGCTTTCCTTTTGTCCACACAAGGGTGTGGAAGAAGAGGGATGAATTGTGAGCTGGCTTCCTCCTCCCTTTCTCAAGTCTTGTGATCCTGCTTGGCTGAAGCTTGTGTTTTTTGGAAGAGGATCTAACTGAGACCTGAAGTGTTTTCTGCTTCTGCAGATGTAGGAGTAGTTTTCTGACCTCTTGTTGTTTGAGGCAAATGCTGGCCCACGTGTGCAGGTGTCTGTAGAGTAATCTTGTGGCTGCAGGTGAACACGATCCTGTTGATGCTACTTCAGGTGAGGTGAGGCTAGAACTAACCAGCTGTTTTTAATAGAATGGGAAAGCTGTGGTGCTTATTTTAGCACAATCTGGAGGAGCTGACAGATTTGCAGATGCCGTGGTCATACACAACTAATGCTATTACCTACTCCTGAAAGCATTTTTAATGACTTTTGAAGTGAGAATACGTTGGAGATTGCTGAGCTTTTCAATGCTGGTGAGTAGTTGTATTGCAGCTGTACCCATGGACTTTTTTCTGCTGTTAGAGTAGGTCTTTCTATATCTTAAAGTAAAGAAGCCTGTCCATCTAGAAAACAAAGGCTGCATAAGACTAAAAAAAGATGACGTGGCTGGTCCAAAGTTTGTTTTGGAGGCCTGTGGGATGTGGAGATGTGCAGAGTATCATGCGGTTTGACTGGGAGACTCTGTGTTCTAGCCTAAACTATGTTTTTATTCTAACTACTCAGATTGTGTATAACGTGCTAAAATTCACAGGTCTAGTATTACTTGGGCTGCTGAAGGTGACAAGGTGTGGATTTACGTTGTGATTGCTGTTACACTTCACATGAGCAAAATGTCAGCAGCTAATATGTGGATGTTGAATCATGACAGTGGTGATTTTTTTTTTCTTGTAGCTGCTCTCGCGTTATTTCTGTTGGTAATAAGTACAATGCAAAAAAATGCTGGAAGGCAGCAGCTGTGCTGAAACACTTCTCTGCTGCTTGAAGCTTTTGTTCTACTGTACATTCAGGGGAAAATATCCACAGTCACATCTGTTTTTTGATGTCCTTGTTGTCAATAAGCCATGTGGAGTACTGAACTTCTCAAAGGTTAGGCTGCTGAAATGCTTCTACATTTCAGCTGATCAGGACAATTAAAAAAAAACAAAACATATTAATGTGACTGTTAGTGCATCTGTTTCAACCTTTATTTCCCTTAAATGTTAACTCCAATGTGAAGGTATCAAGAGTGTGTAAGAACAGTCTTTCTGAGCTGAAATCCTGAGAACTTTGAATTTAAGTCTTCTTGCTGGTGAGAACTTCTGCTCTGTGTACTGGGAACTAACAAAGGGCAGCTGATATGAACTAAATGAGGCTCTGGAGAGACAAGTGAAGCCTCAGGTGTGCTGAAATTGGTGATGACTTGATAATGCCATGCCCAAGTCCTGATGTGTTCTTCAAGTTAAATGCTGCTTCTTGAAGTGACAAACTGAAGAGGTCTCAAAAGGGAGGGCAGGGGAAATAATCCCCTGTGTGTTTGACAAGCCAGAACAGCGACTGATGGGCAATGTGGAGAGTTCTTCACCGTTTACTTCCAACACTGTGTACAGTGGGGGGAAAAAATGACAGATTAGTAAGTCATGGAGTGGCTGTTCAGGAAGAGTGATGAGGAGGAAATAGAGAAAGGAACCAAGAAAAAAATCAAGTGAAGCAGGTGCAATCACTCGGCTGCTGGAGTAAGAATCTCTAGCAGGAGGGGAGAAGAGCACCTGGGCTGGCAATAGTTCCTGTAGATACTCAACTGGAGATTAAGGGGGTTTAGTACTACACACAATTTTTGCACTGACTGTTCAGAAAAATTGTGTGAACAATACAAAAGCTTTAAGATACCTATTTTTAAATGCGAGTGATACGCTGGAGGGTATCGGAAGATTTCGGTTAGGCACAGGTTTGTATTATATGGAAGTTTAACAGGAGATTGTTGAGAAGTTGTTGTGTGGAACTGCTGGAAGGGAAATGTCCCAAAAGGTCGTGTTGGGAAGGAACCAACCTGGCTGCCATGATACCTCTGCGTGTTCTTTACTGACAAATTTGGGGCACATATCTTAGTTTGTAGAGGAAAGTGTTTCTTCCACACTCCTGCTTCTCCACCCTTTGGTTTGAAGTTGTGTTCAGAATGAATTCCGAAGAAAACCAGTCAAGCCTGGAGTAGATTGATGTTAAGGTAGATTTTGGCAAGATTAGAAGTATTTGTTGTAGTGGCCTGTGTAGCAAGTAAAGGCTTCTGAGGAGTGAAGTTAGGGAGTTCTGAATGGCAGCTGACAAGGGGTCTGTCTTTTCTTCTGTTGTGGTTTGGGTTTTTTTTTGGTAGCAGCAAAGGTGTTTGAAAACATTTGGAATTTGAAAGCAGCCGAGTATAATTTTTTGTCTTTGTTTTGCTCTTCTGTGACTAAAACCCCCATGATTTGGGCAGGTCTCCTCATGGATGCGACTAGCCACGAGCAATTAGCTGGTGTGTGTTTTGGTAAATATTTCTGATACTTTGGTTTAAGGGGGAAGTGGGGGAGCAGTGGACATCAACACCCCTGGCTTTTGGTGCACGACTTGCCCGGCTGCACAAGTGGACCCTAGAGATCAAGGATCGTAACACCGTCCCTTCCCTTTTTCATGTCAGAGGGAATGGTGGCAGGGAGGAAACATTCTTGTCCTAGAAGTAGTTCTGTGAATGTAAGCTTTCTTTATTTTAACCACAATGTGTTAAGGAAATGCCTTGTCCACGTTGGCAATGAGGAATGAGCCTGTCCCACAGGGCTGGGTAGGACACATGTACTGTAACGCGCCAGTCCTCGCACTTGTTGTCCTTCAGACACACCGCAGGCAGCCACGTCTCATCTGTCGGGTTCCTTCCTGACAACGTGCCAATAATGGACTTGTTTTCTGAAGCTCTGGAATTTGTATACCTTTATTTCAGTCCTTGTTATTATATACTACTTTATGCTGGGCACTCCTTCTGTACAGCAGGGGTAGCTGATATTTTGTGATGGTGGTGGATGAAATGCCACGTGTAGATGAATAACTACAGTGGGTGTTTTTTTTCTTTTGAGTTAAATACCAGCTTTTGAAGTTAAATATTAGCTTTTTCTTGGATACATGGTTATTCCCAAAGATGTCTTTACTCTTCAGTGGGGAGTGTGAGAGGTGACTTCAGAAAAGATTTTTTTTAACTTGAAAGCTTTTTGACAAATCAGGGTCGCAGGAATTCTCTTGTCACTGGGTTTTGTGCGTCACTGGTAGAAAAATGTCTGGCAGCTGTGCCAAGAAAACAGCAAATTCGGATGATAGTTTAGAGGTCTTTGTTTATGGTAGGAACTATTTTTGACTGGATGAAGTTAAGGAAGGACATGGTAACTTTGTGTTTGAGCCTAAATGACATGAAAGGACCAGGGTCTTTATTTTTAGCAAGTCTTGAAGTATATGTAAATATTTTGGTATCCTCTGGATTGTCTTAATCTGCTGTGTGTTTGTTTGAAAATTACATGGTTCAAACTATATTCAAATTAATCTACTTTGACACTCAGGGTTTTATGTATAACAGTAAGATTTTGATTTTACAGAAGTGTCTTTATACCTTGAATCTCCAGCTTTCTGAATATTCCCAGTGAGTCGACATAAGATTATAGAGACAAAGCATCTGGATGAGCCACTTGGTTCTTGGTGCCGAAAAGAAAATGTGTGGTGATACTGAGCTCTGTTAATTGACTAACGACAGGTAATCCTGGGTCCTTCAGAGCATTGCCGTGTGGCCCTGTGTGGTGTGAGTGTCTGTCCTGCAGGAACCGGGCGTCGAGGTGACCGTCATCAAACAGCCTTCGGAGAGTAGCGCTGCTGCTGAGCTGCAGTCAAATTCTGCCAGGCATCTACAGGTGAGAAATAGCAGCTCTCTGATCCACTCGTTTTCAGTGAGTTACACACACACACACACAAATTATGTTCTGCTAGAACATTAAGATAAGAGTTGCTTGACAGTCCTGAAGCTCTGTCTGCAGTAGCTGCATGAAACCAGTACACTGTGAGACCGTCTCCACACCAAAACACCCCATCTATGAGCTTGTGTTATCTTTTTTCTTACAGTGTCTTTAACAGCTGTCTTTGGAACAAATTTCTAGCTGACTGATGAGGATGAAAGGAAATGGAGATGTCTTAGCTCTGTGTGATGCTTGCTGTGTGTCAGTCAGAAAATTCAGCTTTTGCTCCTGAAGCCCTTTGGTTAAGGCCCCAGTACAGCAGTTTTTCTGCTGAGCTTGCATAAACTGCAGTAATTTGTGTGCCCCAGTTCAGATCTCCTGCTGTCAGCTGTGGCCTTGAATGGGGAGCCCAGCTTGGCTTGAACTCAGGCTGTAATTGGTTTTGTCGCTCGTTTTCGCGTCCTGGCATGCCACTCTGTGACTTGTGCTAAATGTTTTATCACAGCTTTTCTTACAGACCAGTGTGTTTAAGGTTAGGAAGCCGTGTCGTTCAGATGCACGTGGAGATCACTGCTTCTTGATTGCTGTGTGTAATAGCTGGGAGAGCTCCACCAAAAAGCTGATGTCTGTGGCTTCCTTGAGTTGTGTGAAGATCCTGGTAATGAAGTATTTTGATTCCTTAAGAAATGACATGCTTTTTATAGAAGTGGATATTGATCTGTTTGCTTATTTCTTTTGTCTGTTGGTGTTAGGCATATATTAAGGAAAGAAAAAAGGAATTGGAGTGGTACCAACAGCAAGCCATGGTTGCAGCTTCTTAGTCTGTTTGAACTGTGTCCAGGTGTCTGTGTGCCCGTGGCATAAAGTGGAGTGACTTTAAAGGCTGAGCTGGTTTATGTTTAGCTGCAACAGATCTCAAAAGCGACCGGAGCAGTAGGGACTGACTGGAGCTCTGTGTGCTCTGCTTCTCCCAGGCTCTTGGCTGCCCTTTGGGGGTTTGTCCTGAGCAGATGCAAAGCTGCGGAGTGGTGCAAATCTGACCGTGTGATCTACTGACCGCATGCACCTTGATTTTTCCTAAACACACACCTCAGCTGTTCTTTTCTGAAGGTGGCTTTGCATAGCGTGGAGATGAGGAAGACTCTTAAGGTGCGAGTTGGAGTGTAAACTGAGAAATAATTTTTGTGATGTGTGTATGTTGGTTTGTTTTTAGAGGCAAATATTTCTGTACAGTTAATGATACCCCTGATGTAAGTGGCTGAAGCAGTGTGTTTAGTATGGTGGGGCAAAAAATACAGTAAAAGGAAAGAACGGATATGCATTCAGTTGACCTTGTAACTCCCTGGCAAGCTGCACACATATAACCTTTGTAGGATGGATTAGCTGTCTCAAAGAAATGATGCTTGTGTTAGTTTTCTTTGAAGTGCTTTGGGGGGAGAACAAAAAATTCTTGTTTTCAGAAAGTGTGAGAGATGCTTGTGAAAAAGCAGAAAATCAGTTCTGTTTATATAGATTAAGAACACGTAATCCGGTGTGGCTAATCCTCTCTCGAAGAAAGTCGTTTGTCTTTGATGTAATGAAGAAGATGACTACTTCTTAAGCTGCTGTTCCATGATGGTTTTTTTTTTAACAACTTCCACATAGTGTTGAGCTTGTACAGGTCCTTGGTAGAGTTACTGTGTTGTGGCCCATTGGCATGGAGCTGAGAGAACCCTCTTATCTCCAGTGGCAGCTTGTCCCTCAAGGGGCAAGAGTTAACTGTAGGAGAGGATGCTGCTCTGAACACAAAATTAGTATCCTGATTGAAGTTCCCCGATCTCTCCGTGTGTTTTAGAGAGTGTAGGTGGAGATGCAAAGGGAAGTTAAGCTTGTCTTTGCCAGAAGGAATGTGTCTGAGTGCTTGGTGGCACGAGTCTTGACCAGATTAACTCGTAAGCTTCTGCCCCATACGATATGAGAAGCAATCTTTTTTTTTTGGTAGCTACTGAATATGGCTGTGCACTGAAGTTTTTTACAGGAGTCTCTAGGGAAGTACTAACCAGAGTTAGACAGTCCAGATGATGCCGTGTACGGTCACCTGGTGGGCTTGTTCAGGATGTGAAGAAGGATGACTTCAGCAGCAGTGATGCTGTGTGGAGGTCGGTATGTGCTGTTCCTCAGAAACTGCTGGAAAAGCGGAGGGTTTCAGAGTTGCAGCCTGGAGTTTTTCAGTGGCTGATTTGTCTTGTATTCAAGGCTGCTAAGGGAAGAGGAGAAGAAGGGTCACTTTTTGAGATAGCTGAATGTATGCAGGGAAAAAGAACAGGTTATGCATCTTGGTTTCCAGTAATCTGTTTATATACGTCTTTCTCTTTTGATTTAATTTTTTCCCCTTCTTTTTTTTTGTGTATAAAATGTGTTCTCCTTTTGAGCATGGGGGACTGCAAGATCGCATCCTTAAATTAATGTCTTGCTCTACAAAGACCATTTCAGTAAGTCACCCAGTCTTGCTCAGTACGGTAGCTTGGCGAAAGCCCTAATCTCTAATTTGTGATGGCTTGTGGCACATGTCCTCGCAGTCTTTCGCGGACAGATGTGAGCCAGTGCATCAGCCTGACTAGAAGTCCTGTGTCTGTGTTTAGGAAGAGGCCAAGATCAAGCTGTTAAGCCGTGACTAGTGTAGACCTGTTGCCCTGTCGACTAACTACATGACTTTGGGTTATCTTGAATTCAAGTGTAGGTGGAAAAAGCTGATATCCTCCTGCAGAGGGCTGGGAGCTTCTTTTGGTATGATAGTAAGAGGCTGGTATGGTTTGTATTGATTTGCTGTAGCTTAGAAGTGACAGACACTTGGGAAGGTGCTGAGCTATGGCTTCAGTGAGGGTTTTGTGCCTGGGGCTGGTAGTAATTAGTGATCACACAGGATAGGCCTGTCCGCTGCTGCTCTCTGGCTGTGGGAGGCTTGCATCAAGGCTGAGGGTTAACCACCATGTACGGACACTAGTTGAACTCCCTCGATAAGGTGGGGAGATCGTTGATGCAGTTTAAGTTGACTGAGCTCTCTGTTTGGATCCCGTTAACCTACTTTCATGCATAGTTGCATTTCCTTCATGCACAATTAAACATTTGATTACACACGTGTTAAAACTCCAACCATTGGAAGCCAGATAAGCCTGGTTTCCCTTTTCCTGGTTCAGCACATAAAAAATGTCTCTAACAAACCGTGGTGGTTCGAGCCGAGTTACCGGCGGGAAGGAAACAAAGGAACCACGTGGTCGCTCGCTCGCTCCCCCCTACCGAGAGTGAGGGGAAGAGCCCGAAAGGAGCCGCAGGCAAAGGCCTCGTGGGGTTGAGATAAAAACAGTTGGTTTTAATGGTGAACATAAATGGTAACAATAAGAGTGAAATAACAGTAACGTTTAACCAGATATAACGCGAGTAACGTGTAACGTGGATCTCACCAACCCGAACGGACCGAAAACCGGAAAAGAAGAGCGCCCCCACCCCGACCGCTCCGTATATATATACCCCGAGCATGACATCATGGGGGTATCGAATATCCCTTTGGCTAGCGACTAGACTGGTTTGGTTGAGCTATTCCCTATTCCCGGCTAGCTTCTTTACTGAGAATTAACCCTATCCTTTCTGAACCCAGTACAGCGTCAAACTGCCGTTGTGACGTGTGACTGTGACGTCACGGAGCCCCCGTCATAAGCCAGGTCCCGGGGCCTTCGCTCCAGCAGTGCCAGCGGTGGCAGCGCCAGCAGCGGCAGCATTGGCAGCAGCAGCAGCGTTGGCAGCAGCAGCGTCGGTAGCGGCGATATGGTGCTGGCACGGGGGGCTGTGGTCCCCACGTGCCTCCTCATCTTCCTCCTGGTGGCCCTGCAGCCCCAGGAGGTTGAGGCTGCTCCATGGCGAGTGCCGGGACCAGGTAGGTGGGCAGGGGAGGGCCAGCCCCCAGCCCTGGCAGTGTGGTTCGGGACCCTGGGCTGGTGGCAGGGCTGGGGGTGCCGTGGGGCAGGGCCAGGAGAGCAGCGGGGCTGGGCTGGGCTGGGCTGGGTGAGCCACAGCCAGCTCCACGGGCAGCAGGAGGCGGGTGTCCTGTGGGCAGGAGGCTGTAACTGCTGTGGGGACACTTTCCAGGGGAGCGGTGGGGCCAGGACATGCAGTGCGGGGGCAGAACCCGTCCCTGGAGCTGGCCCTGTGTCACCCTGCCCCACGGCAGTGTTCCCCCAGCCCGCGGGGCAGGGCCAGAGCGGCACCGCAGGGGCCAGGCAAGAGCCGGCTTCTCGCAGCAGCTCTGGGGCAGCTTCTCCCTGGCCCAGGCTCTTCCACGTGAGGGATCCTTATTTCTCAGCCGTGCTTTCCCGTGGGCTTGTTTTGTGCCCAGTAGGAAACCCCCGAGGAGCCCTACGCTGGCCCATGTGGTCTTTGCATGGGGCCCACAAACAGCTTTCGAGAGCTGCCAGCTGCCAGCCGCCTGTCACCCAGGGCCCTCTGCAGCTTTGGAAATCGCCACCCGCGACTGGGTGCCACGGCATTGCCTGCCCCAGCTCCAGTCCCCGCAGGACACTGGGGAAAAAGGGGATCCCAACATCTGATGGAAATGTGCTTGGTTACAGCTGTGCCTCTCACCGATGGTGCCCCGACTGCTCAGCCGGATCTTGTCCCGGAGCCTCAGGGCGATCCCGCAGGTACGTCACTTGAAGGAGAGAGCATTTAGGGTTTAAGAGGCTGCTCACAGGAAACTGAACTTCCCGTTTGCTCGGTCAGCGCTCGGCCAAGAGCAGAAGAGCAGAGAGCGAATGGGTCCAGCTCAGCGACCTGCCCTGTGGCAAAGCTCTGCCTTGCAAAACTGTCTTTGCCAGCAGCCTCCTGACACACACACTGCTTCCCCTGGGCTTGAGTTTGGAGCTGGTGTGAGCTCCAGGGAGCCCTTTCTCCCAACAGCTCCCCGCGTGCTTGGTTTCAGACCGGCACGGTGCAGGCACCCCGTGATGGCGGGCACAGCGCTCCTGAGCAGAAGGGACAGACGAGTGCCGTGGAGCACTCCTGCGCTCAAGCTGCATTCACTGCTTGTCACATCTGCAGAAGTCTGTTGAACTATTTCCTGGGAGCTTCTCTCTTCTGTTTCTTTACAGATGTTCCAGGCGGTGAGGGATATCCAGCTTCCCGGCTGGGTGCTTGGGCTGACGCTCAGGGAGATGCCGTGGGTACGTCCTGTTTTCAGTTCCTTTGAGCGCTGCCAGCTCAAAGCCCAAATGCGAGCGAGGCCTCTCTCGCGGTTGTGAGAACAGAGACCTGCACCGCGTGTGCCACGTTGTTCCTTGATCCCCTCCTGTGTTCTGTCAGTCACTGATGACAGTGTGCCTCACGGCAGTGCAGAACGGAAACTTCTCATGGGTGTTTGGTCGCAGGTGTGGAGCCAGGGAGGGCTTTTGCGGCTTCTCGGCTGGATCCTGCACCGGAGCTCACCTGGCGTCCCAGGCGTGAGTACTCCATCTCTGGACCCAGTTCACAGACCAGCGCTTGTTTCCACTGTTTTCTCTGGCATAATCTAACTTTATACTTTCTGCAAAGGTCCTCAAAGAGTAAACTATGGACTTGGAAGAGGTAAATCTTCCCAGCGAGTATCAGGAGTCCTTAAGCAAATCCTGAGGGATCTGGAGAATGCTGGAGACGGTGGGTGCTCCTCACTCTTAACCAGAAGCCCTGGGAAGCTGAGGTTTTAGGTGCCCGTATGGCCAAGCTGTAGCCCACACAGCAGCAAGTGATCGATCCAAGGCTCCCTGTGGTGACAGCTTTGTGCCTGGCAGGCACTGTTGAGCTGCAGAGATGGTCCAGAGTCTCTGCTGCCAGTTGTGGTTCATGCTGAGTCCCAGGGACAGTGACTGCAGTCCTGGTCAGAGCTGTCCTGGGCAGTCGGTATCCAGCGGGCAGGAACTGGGGACGCTCAGCCCCTGAGTGCGCGAGGCACCTGCTGAGGAGCTGATGCCCGAGGAGCTGCGAGAGGGCTGCCAGATGCCAGCCGCCTGGGTTTCATGCCTTGCGGGCGCTGGCAAGCCCCAGAGATGCTGCAGAGTCTCTGCTGTCAGGTGTGGGTCAAGCTGAGGGCCAGGGGCAGCTGCTGCTGCCCCAGTTTTACTGGGATGGCGCAGAGGTGGGCTGGGCAGACGCTGGGAGGCAGATCTGAGGCCCGGGCTGCGTTGAGCTGGTGTTCAGCTCACATGTGGCACTGCTTGCCACTGGGCTGCTTCCAGGAGCAGCCCCAGACTCCCCGGCATTTGCTCTAAACCTTGTCCCTGCCTGTGACAAGTGCTGCCTCCCGAAGATGCCACCTCCCTTGTGGGGAACACTTCCACCTGGTGTGACTGTCCCCCTCTCTTTCTCCAGAGCCGGGCCGAGACACCGAGGCAGATAGAGGAGATGGAAGAGCCTCCCTGCCCGTCTCGGCCGATGAATTACAGGGGATGCCAAGGGCTGGCCTGCCAGGTAATTGCCGTCCCGTGGCCACGAGGTGCCACCCATCAGGACCGCGCTGTGTCTGTCAGCAGGTCCTTGCCCCGGTGCCAGCTCTTGCTGGCTCCAGAGCCATGCCCTGACTCCCAGACTGGGCACGGGCTTAGAGGGAACCTCCGCGTCCTCCTGGACATGCTCTGTGCCTGAGCCATGCTGAGGCTTTCTCTGTCACCTCTGCTTTCTCACAGTGCTGTCGGAGCCTGTAGAAGACATAGCCAGCGTGCTGCAAGGTCACTGGTCACACGCAGGACAGACTAACCCTCCAAATTGCTCCTCCAGATCCAGCCAGCGAGGACACGGATGTTCTCTGCCCTGGAGACGTGCGGAGGCGCTGCATGGTCACCACAGCGACGCTTATGATCGTCGTCCCTGCTGTGGTTGCGGCGCTCGTTGTCTTTGTCTGGTGGCGGAGAAAGAAAAAACAGTGAGTCCTGATTTCTGCTCCCTCCACTGCTCCCCCCCCACAGCTCAGCCCGTGGTGGTGAGCCTTGCCAGCTCTGGGCCGTGCCGGGCAGGAGAGTCCCCATGTGCCCCCTGCAGCTGAGGCTCGGCCAGGGTGAGGCTCAAACCCCGCCAGGGGCTCAGCAGACCCTTCTTTCCGCAGGGCCAGGGCGGGAGCTGAGTACGGCAGCAGGGGCCGCAGCTCCCACCGTGACAACTGGAGCCGACGTGACTGGGACCCCGAGATCTGGGCCCGGCATCCGCCCCTCCCGCCCGGGGACCCCGAGCACCCACGCTCCCCACGGCCCCGCGCCCCGTCCCCGGCGAGGAACCATCCCGGCGCCGAGGACTCCAGCCCGGCACGGCCCCTCGGGCCCCCCAGACCCCCACCCCCAACTGCGCGTCCCACCCGTCCCG
>JAJGST010000005.1:0-38961 GCA_020746105.1 Trogon surrucura | reverse complement strand
AGAAATAAGCAAACATCAATATCCACTTCTATAAAAAGCATGTCATTTCTTAAGGAATCAAAATACTTCATTACCAGGATCTTCACACAACTCAAGGAAGCCACAGACATCAGCTTTTTGGTGGAGCTCTCCCAGCTATTACACACAGCAATCAAGAAGCAGTGATCTCCACGTGCATCTGAACGACACGGCTTTCTAACCTTAAACACACTGGTCTTTAAGAAAAGCTGTGATAAAACATTTAGCACAAGTAACCGAGTGGCATGCCAGGACGCGAAAATGAGCGACAAAACCAATTACAGCCTGAGTTCAAGCCAAGCTGGGCTCCCCATTCAAGGCCACAGCTGACAGCAGGAGATCTGAACTGGGGCACACAAACTACTGCAGTTTATGCAAGCTCAGCAGAAAAACTGCTGTACTGGGGACTCAACCAAAGGGTTTCAGGAGCAAAAGCTGAATTTTCTGACTGACACACAGCAAGCATCACACAGAGCTAAGACATCTCCATTTCCTTTCATCCTCATCAGTCAGCTAGAAATTTGTTCCAAAGACAGCTGTTAAAGACACTGTAAGAAAAAAGGTAACACAAGCTCACAGATGGGGTGTTTTGGTGTGGAGACGGTCTCACAGTGTACTGGTTTCATGCAGCTACTGCAGACAGAGCTTCAGGACTGTCAAGCAACTCTTATCTTAATGTTCTAGCAGAACATAATTTGTGTGTGTGTGTGTGTAACTCACTGAAAACGAGTGGATCAGAGAGCTGCTATTTCTCACCTGTAGATGCCTGGCAGAATTTGACTGCGGCTCAGCAGCAGCACTACTCTCCGAAGGCTGTTTGATGACGGTCACCTCGACGCCCGGTTCCTGCAGGACAGACACTCACACCACACAGGGCCACACGGCAATGCTCTGAAGGACCCAGTAGTACCTGTCGTTAGTTCATTAACAGAGCTCAGTATCACCACACATTTTCTTTTCGGCACGAAGAACCAAGTGGCTCATCCAGATGCTTTGTCTCTATAATCTTATGTCGACTCACTGGGAATATTCAGAAAGCTGGAGATTCAAGGTATAAAGACACTTCTGTAAAATCAAAATCTTACTGTTATACATAAAACCCTGAGTGTCAAAGTAGATTAATTTGAATACAGTTTGAACCATGTAATTTTCAAACAAACACACAGCAGATTAAGACAATCCAGAGGATACCAAAATATTTACATATACTTCAAGACTTGCTAAAAATAAAGACCCTAGTCCTTTCATGTCATTTAGGCTCAAACACAAAGTTACCATGTCCTTCCTTAACTTCATCCAGTCAAAAACAGTTCCTACCATGAACAAAGATCTTTAAACTATCACCTGAATTTGCTGTTTTCTTGGCACAGCTGCCAGACATTTTTCTACCAGTGACGCACAAAACCCAGTGACAAGGGAATTCCCGAGACCCTGATTTGTCAAAAAGCTTTCAAGAAAGAAAAAAAGTTTTCTGAAGTCACCTCTCACATTTCCCACCGAAGAGTAAAGACATCTTTGGGAATAACCGTGTATCCAAGAAAAAGCTAATATTTAACTTCAAAAGCTGGTATTTAACTCAAAAGAAAAAAAACACCCACTGTAGTTATTCATCTACACGTGGCATTTCATCCACCACCATCACAAAATATAAGCTACCCCTGCTGTACAGAAGGAGTGCCCAGCATAAAGTAGTATATAATAACAAGGACTGAAATAAAGGTATACAAATTGCAGAGCTTCAGAAAACAAGTCCATTATTGGCATGTTGTCAGGAAGGAACCCGACAGATGAGACGTGGCTGCCTGCGGTGTATCTGAAGGACAACAAGTGCGAGGACTGGCGCGTTACAGTACATGTGTCCTACCCAGCCCTGTGGGACAGGCTCATTCCTCATTGCCAAAGTGGACAAGGCATTCCCTTAACACATTGTGGTTAAAATAAAGAAAGCTTACATTCACAGAACTACTTCTAGGACAAGAATGTTTCCTCCCTTCCCACCATTCCCTCTGACATGAAAAAGGGAAGGGACGGTGTTACGATCCTTGATCTCTAGGGTCCCCTTGTGCAGCCGGGCAAGTCGTGCACCAAAAGCCAGGGGTGTTGATGTCCACTGCTCCCCCACTTCCCCCTTAAATCAAAGTATCAGAAATATTGACCAAAACACACACCAGCTAATCATAGAATCATAGAATCATAGAATGTTAGGGATTGGAAGGGACCTCGAAAGATCATCCAGTCCAATCCCCCTGCCAGAGCAGGAGTGCCTAGACTATGCCACACAGGAACGTGTCCAGGCAGGTCTTGAATGTCTCCAGAGAAGGAGACTCCACAACCTCTCTGGGCAGCCTGTTCCAGGGCTCCGTCACCCTCACCGAGAAGAAGTTTCTTCTCGAGTTTAAGCGGAACCTCTTATGTTCCGGTTTCAGCCCATTACCCCTTGTCCTATCAGTGGTTGTCACCGAGAAGAGCCTGGCTCCATCCTCGTGACACTCACCCTTGATATATTTGTAAACATTCATGAGGTCTCCCCTCAGTCTCCTCTTCTCCAAACTAAAGAGCCCCAGCTCCCTCAGCCTTTCCTCATAAGGGAGATGCTCCACTCCCTTAATCATCCCAGTTGCCCTGTGCTGGACTCTCTCCAGCAGTTCCCTGTCTCTCTTGAACTGAGGGGCCCAGAACTGGACACAAGATTCCAGACGGGGTCTCACCAGGGCAGAGTAGAGGGGAAGGAGAACCTCTCTCGACCTACTAACCACCCCCCTTCTAATACACCCCAGGATGCCATTGGCCTTCCTGGCCACAAGGGCACACTGCTGGCTCATGGCCATCCTGCTGTCCACCAAGACTCCCAGGTCCCTTTCCCCTGCGCTGCTCTCTAATAAGTCATTCCCCAACTTATACTGGAACCTGGGGTTGTTCCTACCCAGATGCAAGACTCTACATTTACCCTTGTTATATTTCATTCAATTTTTCCCCGCCCAACCCTCCAGCCTGTCCAGGTCTCGCTGGATGGCAGCACAGCCTTCTGGTGTGTCAGCCACTCCTCCCAGCTTGGTGTCATCAGCAAACTTGCTGATAGAACTCTCTAGTCCCTCACGCAAGTCATCGATGAATATATTGACTAATACTGGTCCCAATTGCTTGTGGCTAGTCACATCCATGAGGAGACCTGCCCAAATCAGAGGGGCTTTAGTCACAGAAGAGCAAAACAAAGACAAAAATTATACTCGGCTGCTTTCAAATTCCAAATGTTTTCAAACACCTTTGCTGCTACAAAAAAAAAACAAAAACAAACCACAACAGAAGAAAAGACAGACCCCTTGTCAGCTGCCATTCAGAACTCCCTAACTTCACTCCTCAGAAGCCTTTACTTGCTACAAAGGCCACTACAACAAATACTTCTAATCTTGCCAAAATCTACCTTAACATCAATCTACTCCAGGCTTGACTGGTTTTCTTCTGAATTCATTCTGAACACAACTTCAAACCAAAGGGTGGAGAAGGAGCAGTGTGGAAGAAACACTTTCCTCTACAAACTAAGATATGTTCTCCAAATTTGTCAGTAAAGAACACGCAGAGGTATCATGGCAGCCAGGTTGGTTCCTTCCCAACACGACCTTTTGGGACACTTCCGTTCCAGCAGTTCCACACAGCAACTTCTCAACAATCTTCTGTTAAACTTCCATATAACACAAACCTGTGCCTAACCGAAATCTTCCGATACCCTCCAGCATATCACTCCCATTTAAAAATAGGGATCTTAAAGCTTTTGTATTGTTCACACAATTTTTCTGAACAGTCAGTGCAAAAATTGTGTGTAGTACTAAACCCCCTTAATCTCCAGTTGAGTATCTACAGGAACTATTGCCAGCCCAGGTGCTCTTCTCCCCTTCTGCTAGAGAGTCTTACTCCAGCAGCTGAGTGATTGCACCTGCTTCACTTGATTTTTTTTCTTGGTTCCTTTCTCTATTTCCTCCTCATCACTCTTCCTGAACAGCCACTCCATGACTTACTAATCTGTCATTTTTTTCCCCCACTGTACACAGTGTTGGAAGTAAACAGTGAAGAACTCTCCACATTGCCCATCAGTCGCTGTTCTGGCTTGTCAAACACACAGGGGATTATTTCCCCTGCCCTCCCTTTTTAGACCTCTTCAGTTTGCCACTTCAAGAAGCAGCATTTAACTTGAAGAACACATCAGGACTTGGGCATGGCATTATCAAGTCATCACCAATTTCAGCACACCTGAGGCTTCACTTGTCTCTCCAGAGCCTCATTTAGTTCACATCAGCTGCCCTTTGTTAGTTCCCAGTACACAGAGCAGAAGTTCTCACCAGCAAGAAGACTTAAATTCAAATTTCTCAGTATTTCAGCTCAGAAAGACTGTTCTTACACACTCTTGATACCTTCACATTGGAGTTAACATTTAAGGGAAATAAAGGTTGAAACAGATGCACTAACAGTCACATTAATATGGTTTTTTTTTTTTAATTGTACTGATCAGCTGAAACGTGGAAGCATTTCAGCAGTCTAACCTTTGAGAAGTTCAGTACTCCACATGGCTTACTGACAACAAGGACATCAAAAAACAGATGTGACTGTGGATATTTTCCCCTGAATGTACAGTAGAACAAAAGCTTCAAGCAGCAGAGAAGTGTTTCAGCACAGCTGCTGCCTTCCAGCATTTTTTTGCATTGTACTTATTACCAACAGAAATAATGCGAGAGCAGCTACAAGAATAAAAATTCACCACTGTCATGATTCAACATCCACATATTAGCTGCTGACATTTTGCTCATGTGAAGTGTAACAGCAATCACAACGTAAATCCACACCTTGTCACCTTCAGCAGCCCAAGTAATACAAGACCTGTGAATTTTAGCACGTTATACACAATCTGAGTAGTTAGAATATAAACATAGTTTAGGCTAGAACACAGAGTCTCCCAGTCAAACCGCATGATACTCTGCACATCTCCACATCCCACAGGCCTCCAAAACGAACTTCGGAGAAGTCACGTCATCTTTTTTTAGTTTTATGCAGCCTTTGTTTTCTAGATGGACAGGCTTCTTTACTTTAAGATACAGAAAGACCTACTCTAATAGCAGGAAAAAGTCCATGGGTACAGCTGCAATACAACTGCTCACCAGCACTGAAAAGCTCAGCAATCTCCAATGTGTTCTCACTTCAAAAGTCATTAAAAATGCTTTCAGGAGTAGGTAATAGCATTAGCTGTGTATGACCATGGCATCTGCAACTCTGTCAGCTCCTCCAGATTGTGCTAAAATAAGCACCACAGCTTTCCCATTATATTAAAAACAGCTGGTTAGTTCTAGCCTCACCTCACCTGAAGTAGCATCAACAAGATCGTGTTCACCTGCAGCCACAAGATTACTCCACAGACACCTGCACACGTGGGCCAGCATTTGCCTCAAACAACAAGAGGTCAGAAAACTACTCCTACATCTGCAGAAGCAGAAAACACTTCAGGTCTCAGTTAGATCCTCTTCCAAAAAACACAAGCTTCAGCCAAGCAGGATAACAAGACCTAAGAAGAGAAAGGGAGGAGGAAGCCAGCTCACAATTCATCCCTCTTCTTCCACACCCTTGTGTGGACAAAAGGAAAGCAGACAGAGAACAAGGCACCATCACAGAATTACCTACAGAACACAGAATTCTCTAAATGAACCAGGTTTTCACTTTTGGTCAGCCTTCACTGCAAGTATTTGGACAGTTCCACTGGTGATCATAACTGTGGTAATGCTGCACACACCAAGAAAAGGGGAGTTCATACAGACCAGGCTGATGTTCCTCAGCCCAAGACAGAGGCTTCAAACCCAGTCTTCTCCCACTTCTGGATTCCCAGAAAACAACACAACTTGCACACGTGCCCTGCTTTTCTGCTGCCTACAACAACAGTGATGTGTTGCGCAGATTCCCCCTATCATCACGCTTGCCAAGTTTCACACAAAAATAGTTCGTGAGGCACGGCTGACTGCTGGAGTATCTGGAAGGCAAGACTCATTCAGAAAGTAGCTATTTTACACATTTAAGAATATTAATGTTATTAGGACTCTGCCTGGAGCTACTTGCAGAACTAGTGGACACCAATGAGGCTTTCAGAAATTTTGTTGGGGTTTTCCACCCCTGCCCCCAAAGAGCTCTTGTCCCCATGTTCAGCTGCCACCATTAGGAACAACATGGGTTCCAAGTCGTGGCCCTCTTACATGGAACTTCAAACTGAGAAAACAGAATGGCCCGTGGTTCAAAAGACTCCCATTTCACTCACTATCACTTTCGCTCTGACTTTTTAAGCCTTCCATCCACGTTGGAATATTTTTCAATGCAACATAATCCCTTAAGTACTCTTGGCGTCTTTCTTCCAAGGTCATCTTCAGCAAACGCTCTGTTCAGGGGAAGAAGAAAGAATAAAAAAAAGTTTTGCAAGCTTTCACACACCCTTGCACATCAGCCAAGCAGTGACCAGTTCAGTGTCCTTGATGCAATTAAACACCATTGGAGACAACCAAGCGCAGGTGATTCCATGAGTTACAAGGAGCAGGAGCTAAACACAGGGTGTCTGTACAACCGTACGTGCCTATTTCTGGATATCCCAGCTCAGCAAAAAGAAATGCCTCTTCACCACACTCTCAGCTGTCCAGACTTACCACTCCCCTCAGTGCTACTGCACCTCTGCTTCCTGACACTTGAACTGAAGGGTCAGAGAACTGACAGCAAGTTTAAGTAGGAAACTGCTGCTTTATATGGAGCTTTCAGGGATGGAAGTCTATTCTTTAAGTTCTGCATTTGTAAAGCATAACTTCAAAAGTTAGTAAAAATGTTTTAACTTTGATCTTCCTAACACTAGTTTACCAATTCCAGCAAATACAGGCAGGGAGCCTGGCACAAATTTAACAAGAGTGCTACGACATGACAAAAGAAATTGGAGCTCAAGCCAACGTTGTGTCACTTTATGGATGTCTGGGGTGACAAGAAAGACATCTTTGTTTACTTGGGCTTTTTGTTCTGAAAGCCAGGTCATTTGCAGCATGAATAAACAGGTGTCATTTGCTTTAGACTCCTCAAACAGTGGCATTTAATCCCATTTTGAGCCAAAAAAAAAAAAAAAATTAAATCAGCAGCTGAAGAAAATCCTAGAGTATCTGCTAAACGCCCAGAAGCAACAAAAGTGTGTGAGTTTGACAGACTGTGGTTGAACAGAAACCCAAGCACTAGGAAAGCCCACTGCCACCCTCTGGCTCACCGTGTTCCTGAAAAAGCAGACCAGGACCACCATGACCTGCATCTGCTGGATTCAAAGCGCTGACAAAGAGAACCTGGGTTTGAAGTGGGCACCATGGGTTCAACTTCAGAGATTTTCATTTGAGCATTAATGCAACACGCTCAGTTACCGCACTAAAACACACACGGATGGTTGTTTGCTCCCAAGAAACCCGCCCCGTCTCTTTTCAGACTGTCAGTGAAAAGGAAAGTCTCCAAGATTGGTCAATTATGACGGCTGCTGCCAACCTCACTCTTCTTCAGACCTTGCTAAAAATGGACTAAGAAAAAAAAAAAATCCATCTAAATGATCCAACACCGCAAACAACCCCACGCTTCAGCCAGACTCTCCACCTGATTTTTGCAGCCACATCCTCTTCTCCCTCCTCACCCCAATACCCTGTATTAGCTCAGCACAACGTGCAGAGCTTCTCCCCTTTCACAAGAAGGGGGGGAAAAGAAAAAAAGAAAAACAGAAAAACCGAAACTATAGAATTGCACAGTGCCCATATTCCAATTAAGTTTCTGTGCCTGTTTTCCCCAGTGGCACTGTACTACTATTAACATACCAATAGGTTTTCTTGAAACATTAATGAGTAATAAATATTCTTTGATGATTCAAGAGTTTCTAGGGGTGTAGGGGAAAGATAAACCCGTATTATTTGCTTTCGGCATAAAGGACTAAGCGGACATGAAAACAATATTTTTATCTCAAGTTGAAGGAGCAGTGAGCAAGTTGAGAGCATTGCATCTGCTTCTCAGATCAAACCTCAAATAAAAAAAAAAAGAAAAAGAACCCACTTTCAATGAGGTTTGGGTGTTTTTTGAGGGGTTTTTTTTGGTTTTTTCTGTGTGGTTTTTTTTTTCCCTCCAAAATTTCCTAATTATGCAGGCTGCAATCCACACAGTCCAATAACCAGAGGCAGGTTTTAAGCACAGACTCCCTTATCAAAATAAGTTTACTCTGGTATTTTTGACAGTATTACCATTTTCTTCACTTGACAACAGCATTTCTCTCCCATTATTCAAGCTTGGTATTTTAACTGGATATTTACAAATGCAGAAGTAAAACTAATGTGATTAGTATCGCCATTACACACACCAGATAAGCACTTCACTCCATTACTTGATCTTCAGGCACACAAAACATCAGGTATTTAACGTGCAGGCAAACCTGAGAGAGCGTCTGTCTGTGCGTGTCTGGTGTGAGGGACTGAAGCAAAAGAAGTTTTACTACCTTGTGCTAAAAAGAGTTGGAGACAAGTTCCCCTCTACAGGAAGATTTCACAAAACTTGGCTCTTGCGAGTCAGCAGCAAGAATTTCAGCCGAGTCTTAATTATACACAAGCCTCCTGGAAGAGGCTTCCAACAGCCTCAGCTGGAAGTACAGTTTTCTGCCTACAGCTTTACAAAGTGCCTTGGAAAGGTTGCGAGCAGAGCAGTCCTGTGGCTAAGGCTCTGAAATCAACTCCAGTCCCGCTCCCGGTCTGTTTCAGCTGTCCTCAAGCAATAGCCACCCTGGGAGAACATGGACCAACCCTTAATCATCAGGAAAGTGATTAAGAAAGGCAAGGGTATTGTCAGGGGGTTTGAACTCAACATTTAGCAATCGGTGCTCTCTCTTTTTACAAAGTTCTCTGGAATAGAAAAGGCTGAGAACAATTGCACTCGGAGCTTCACAGGAAGAGCAGAGCCGGCGTGCACAGCAAGCTTGACAGGGGCTCAGGAGTAGCTGGGAAAGGCAAAGGCAGGCCTAACGAAAGATTTGAGTTTAAAAGTACAGTCTGGCTTGGAAAGAAACTAACTGGGCTTCTATAGTTTTGCTCTGGAGTACAGAAGGTACTTGGGAAGAACAGTCACACAGGGACTGGCACAAAAGCAACGCCAGCAATGAGCGCAGAAGTTTTTTCTGCCATCCTCACTCAAAATGCTCAGCAGCACCAGCACGGTGATGGAAAGCAGTTACTGGAGCAGAAGACTGGCAAAAGCTGTTCGGTCTTACTAGGCAGAAACACTGAGCTCTGGCCAGGTAGTGCCCACAAACCTACTTCCCTGGGTAGAAAAAAATAAATACATAAATCTCACCAGCAGCTGTGAGCTCTGGTTTGCATTCAGTCACATCACCGTACCGATGCGGACCTGCCATCCTCACAGCTGATGAGGACAAAGAAAACGTGCCTGCAGCTCAGGCTCCCAGCTCACCTCCCAGTCCCCCCACTCAGCCCTCTCTGCCAAAGGTTCAAGTTCACATGTCGGGCTATGAATTCACACAGGGAACAGCAGAGCTGGGAGATACAAGTGCAAGTAACAGCAACACTCACCAGAGCCCACCAGAAACCTCACCCCATCTGCCCCCAGCACAAAACCAGCATTTTTGGAAAGTAAAGACATAAAAGCATTAAGGATTTGTGCAGGGCAAGTCGGTTATAGCTGACTGCAATTCCTGAAGACTTAACTGTATCTTCTCTATTGAAAAGAGAGATTTAAAACACCTGGTAGAAATTTGTTGCCTCACCTTAACTACAGAAACAGGCTTTGGAAGACAGCTTTGAAAGAGAAGAGCATGTAACAAAGCTCTGGCTTTTGAGAAGAGTTTGACAGGAGCAGCTAACCTACAGATAGGTCAGTTTAATTGTGTCTTAACGTAGTTTTTTTTCCCCTTGGAAACACACACTTGAGTTCTGCCACAGACAAAAAGGATGAATCCTCCAAACTACTCTTCTGCCTCCTTGGCTTCAAACACACATACAGTCATCAGGGTGATGGAAGAAAAGGAAGCAAACTTAAAATACGACCTGCTGGGGAGGTTTGGGTTTCTTTCCTCTCCTCCTTGTAGCTGCTGTAAATATTACACTTCCACTGGGTGAATTAAGAGAAATTTTCACATCGCCCTCCACGTGATCCATAGGAACGGCAGGGGCTGCGTAAAATGCTTGTCCCAGGGTTCTCACACTCTGGAGCTTGACATTGGGGTTTTATAAACTGAGACTACACAGGGCAGGGGTCCTTCAAATAATTAGAGGAATCAATATTTCGTAGGCGGAGGGTGCTTTGAGAGCCCTCACACCCCAAAACGTCTCACCCCAGGTGATCAGTGCTGGGGGAAGCCGAACTCAAACTCATTACACCAGCGATACCAACAAACCTTTTATTCCCCCCCCCACCGCCCCCCCTTGGAAAACCCAGGCAATTAAAATGGGAAAAAGCACCTCTGGGCGGCATGTGCCGAACTTTTCGGCTCCCGACGGGGTGGAGGAGACGCCGCGCCAGAGCCGACCCGCTCGCCGACGCCGTGCGCCGCTGCCCGCTGCCGCTGCTCCCCGCCGGCTCCGCGCCCGCAGCCCGGCTCCGCACGGCGCCCGTCAGCTGGGTCACGCCTCGCTCGAACCCGACACCCCCGCAGCGCCCGCCCCCCTCCCCCGCCGCCCGGTGGCCCCGGCACACGCCGCTCAGCAGCCCCCTCCTCCGCCCGCCCGCCGCTGCCGCCGCCGGACCGGGCCCGGCGGACGCGCCGGCTGGGAGGGGGCGTGAGCTCGGCCCGCGGCGATGGGCTGAGGGGGTGTGGAGGAGCGAGGACGGCGGGGCGGCAGGGGGCCGCCGGGCAGGGCAGGTGTCGGTGGGTGCTTGGGTGCGACAGCGGCTGTCCCAGCGCTCCCCCCTGCAAGCGGAACGGGTAACCCCTCTGATCTCCGCCCGCCGGGGCCGCCAAAAACGGGGCTTCCCGTTGTAAAACCCGCACCGCCGGCGGGGTCAGTGTCCGCCCGGGGAACGAAGGGCAGGGCAGGCGCGCCTCGGCCCCTCCTTCGCTCCCTGTTTTTATTCCGTTGGCGAATGGTTTGGGGTCAAAGGGACCTTAAAGATCTCGTTCCGACCCCCTGCCAGGAGCAGGGACACCTCCCACCAGGCCGGGTTGCTCAAAGCCTCCTCCAGCCCGGCCTTGGGCACTTACAGGGGGGCGGAGCATCCCCCGCGTCTCTGGGCAACCTGTGCCAGTGTCTCAGCACCCTCACAGGAAAGTTCTTCCTAATATCTGAGCAGAACCTACTCTGCTGCAGTTTAACACCACTGCCCCGCATCCTACCACTCCGCGCCCTTGCGAGCTGTCCCTCTCCAGCTCTCCTGTAGCCCCCTCCAGGTGCTGGGAGGCCGCAATAAGGTCTCTCCGGTGCCTTCTCCAGGGTGAACAATCTCAACTCTCTCTTTCCTTCCTGAGATTATTTCTTTTCTGCTCATCTAAATAAACACACAGGCTTCAGCAGGCTAAGTAACCTAAATGCATCGCTGCAGCTGGATGGATCCTCTTTGCTTCACTTGCCTCCCAGTGGAGGGAAAAGTCTTTCCCCTGCAGGTGACCAGGTTGGGCCCTGGAGCACAGCAGGCACTGGCAAGCGCTTATCCCGGGGCTTCGTGGGCGACACAGGTTTTGGGGTGGCAGGTTTGGAGCAAGCTCCTTTACCAAAATAAAGATAACTCGATATTTTTGACAGTGTCAGCAATTTCTTCAGTTGACAAAAGCATTTCTCCCCCATTCTTAAGGCTCGCCATTTTACAAAATGTACCATTTCAGGAAATTCATACAGAGAGTATTTTACGTACACCTTCTGGTCAAGAACAGGCTCTTCTTTGACAATACATGCTCTTACTTGACCTGTAACAAAGACAGGGGAGGCACAACGTAGCAGTGTTTCAACTGCTCATAGTTTCTGATAAACAAACACATCAGCACCTCTACTATTACCATTAATCTTAGGTCGTGGTACAATTCCTTACAGTAAAATCCTTACTCTTATCACACTCCAAGATGCAAGGGAGCACTCAGAGTTTACCTTCTAACCAGTCAAAAATCATACTAAGATTCTTCTTTACAAAGCATATTTAAATATTCGTGTCCCATGACCTCCTAAGAGTATGTTATTATCTTCTGTCTTTCCTCGATTCCTTCACTTTGCCCAAGTGATGTGCTTTGGTAGCCCAAGTGCAGCTTTCTTAATACAAAAATGAGGAAGCCAACAAGTAAACAGGCATAAAAAAAATACCTTAGTTTAAATCACGTTAGTTTGCGGGATGTGGAGCAAATATGTGAACCCATATCCTAGGTCACTGCATATTTGCCAAGCTAATGAATATTTTAGGGTCCTGTGGGATCTGTTCCACATTTTATAAATCAACGCTTATTGGACCAGAAGGCGAGAGGGAGAAAACTTAATACTCTTCCTGTAAAGGGCATCTGCAGGCGTTCTTCAATTTCATTTGTAAAAGCAGCTACAATAGTCATAATCTTGGAAAACATCTAAGGAAAGTATACACCCATATAAAAGGAGAAAAATTATGAAGCCTGGTGTTTACACTAGCACCAAAATAGACCAGATAAAAGATTGGAACAAAACGATCTTCAGCTTAAAAATACACATGCTCAAATGATCCAATTCCACCTACAAAATTATTATTGCATTTTATTTTCTTTCCTCAGTTGCTGGTGGCACAACTGATTCCACTGAAGTAGTAGGGAATTATGTCACTGCCTTTGGTATGAGCATGACCGGTCCTTCGCTTCTTCCACTCACTGATTTTGGAGGCCTTAAACCAGAGAAGAGATTGGTGGTTTCACATGTAGTGGGAAGATGTATCTAAAAAGCAGCATGTCAGTACTTCAGTAAAACCCACCAGGCTAGAAAATAGGAGATTGTTTTTCTGAGCAAACTGCAGCGAGCTGTACACAGGGTAGGCTGAAGCAAGGATCAAAAAGCTTAAAGATATTCTGCTGAAACGATGAGGATGAAATGAGACTGAGAGAAAACTGGTCTCTGTGTAACGCTCTGGGTTTATCTACTCCATCCAAGGCCTGGTGAGCACACCGGTGACAATCTATGGAGGACGGCAGGAAAACGGAACAATGTCCAAAAAGTACAGTTTAAGAATTATATATCCTACACAGAATCTAGGTTTCTGCTGATACCTGCGGAATGGATATTTAATCTATGGATAAAGTGATGTGTAATGACTGATTAGACAATTCCCATTGCCAATATAACAGCAAATGTCAGTGAACATGAGAGTGAATGCTGCACTATAAAATTGAGAAAGTGTCCCCAGCGTCGTGTCCCCTGCCAGTGCCCTGTGCACCCGCAGGCTGCTGCCTGGTGGGGCATCTTGAGGAGCAGAGAAGCCCTGGGCGGTGGGCAAGCCCCACTCAGCAAGAACTCACACATCCCCGGGCCATCCAGGCTCTTTTCAGCACACACGCAAACCATCGCCCCGCACAAGCTCCAGGGAAGGCGTGTAAGGATTAAGCTCCTCACACAGGGCTGTTTCAGGACGTGTGCTAGAACAGAATTATCGAATCATTTTGGCTGGAACAGGCCTTGGAGATGGTGAAGGGCAAACACGACCCAAGCCTAACAGGCCCACTTCTAAAGCACGTGTCTCCTCCAATGCTGCAGGAGCTGGCAAAAGGCCAGTCGAAAAGTGTAGGAGAATTTCTTGTGGAGCAGGGGTGCGGTATCCCTTTAAAGGTGTGGACAACCCAGCTTAGGCCTAAACAAAGGCTCTGTCCTTGAAGCTGCCTTGGGGCACAGAGAGGAGGAGGTTTTATCTGTTTTGTGAGAGCTTTGTGAGATGCTTGGCTGGAGGTGCTGGCCCCGGGGGGAGAAGGGGGGGCGAGAGCCGCCTGCAGAGTTGAATGGCACTACCCAATAAAACGCTGGCGCGTGTAAACCTGTGACTGACCACCTCTGTGAAGGGGCAGGCGCGGGGTCACTGCTGAACTGTATAGATTGAGCTGTCCCGGGGCAATAAAGGGAGGACGACTTGTAGCCGTATGGGCGGGATTTGTCGTTGTCTTGACCGGGTCTGTGAAGGGACCCTCTTCATCTGGCGCCCGAACAGGCTTAAAATGGGGAATCGCTTAAACGCGGATTGCTTGAATACGGAAAGACTCCGAAGCCTCAGACGTGAGCCAATTTGGGAGCTGGAGAGTCGGAGGCAGAATTCCAGGTGTGACCAAAAGGGAACCGGAGACCAGAGTTTGAGCAGCCGATCAAGCCCCTGCCAAGGTAAGACCGCGATGGAAACGGACGCGGCAACTCGCCTCCTTGTTGACGTACTCTCTAAGAGAGGAGAAAAAGTAAAGGAGCGAGATGTATTGGCCCTGATCCAACGGGCTCGGAAGCGGGAGAAAATGAACGACCCGTCATTAATCTTTAGCTCAACCGAATGGCGTGAAGTAGGAAATCTATTGTGGGACTGTAGTCTAGAGGGAGGAAAAGAAGGAAAAGAAGCGAAAGAACTAGGAACAGTTTGGAAAAGCGTAATACGCACTTCAGAAATCATGCAAGCAGAAAAGAAAGTTGCCGCAGCGGCGATCGAAGTGTTGGGGGGAGGGCAGGAAAGGGAAAAGGCAAAGGAAGAAACCGCCTGCTCGTCTCGACTGGGTGGAAGGAAAAAAAAAAAAAAGGAGAAACAGAGTTGCAGAGTTAAGACTTTCGTCCCTTGAGCTCTTTTCTAAACAAGTGCATTACTCTTGCTTCCTAATTATGAAAAGAGACCCTGACCAGCCGAGTACAGCTCGTGTTGAGAGCTTGTCCGTGAGAATGAACAGATAAGGTGCTTCTTGTACACCCGATGTGCACGGGAGTGAACGGGAGAGTGTGATCAAAACAGACCTGGGAAAGGCTGCTCTCCCTGTGTGATAAGAGAGTGATTGAAGGAGCACGAGCTAATAAGAAAAAAAAAAAGAGATAGAAAAAACGGAGGGGGGGGAAGAAAAGAAGGAAGATCTGAATGAACCTCTGAAAGAGATCCTGAACAAACTTGCTGAATCATCAACTAGACAGCAAGAAATAGAAGAAACCCTTAAACCAGTCTCATCGTCACTTTGGAGACAACCAGAAACCACATGTAAGGTCCAGCGAGAGATTCAACCCTTATCCCACATAGTAACACCGGTTGAACCCTCAGCTCCCCCACTACCATCAGCTCCCTCACTCAAGCCTGACTTTCAGGCTCGAGCCATAAAGGATCCTTTACAACAGCGATGGAGCGGTGTCATCAGAGACACTATAACAGAGGGAGATTGGGAAGCAGCCAGTTCGATTGCGTGCCCTGTTATTATTAATAACGGACAAGGGACCTGGGAACCGCATGATCCTGCATGATGTGGCTGTGCAGCATCCTGTCACCTCAACAGCGTCGCAGCAACACGACCGTGCACTGGGCCTGCCTGTTGAACCCCTCTGTTTCGCCCAGTGACGTGGTGGGACCCTGAGGTACCGATTACCAACGATGACATGGGTTGGACTGGCAGAAGATGCTCACGGCTGATGGCAGAGCGATTATGGGGAAATGTGACTGTTCTCAATGTTACCTGTTGTGCTGATGTGTATCCTCTGTGTGTGACTAACAATGAGGCTTATATTGGTTGTGTAAGACTGTCTAATCAAAGCCACGTAATAGGTGTTAAGGTTCATGGTACTAACCAGCAGAGTGATCTTTCTTTAGCTAAAAGCAAGACGGGGAAACCAGCTGCCTTTTGCTTCGTTAGAAGTGTGTGATTAAGGACCAAAATAAACCGGGAGACTCCCTTGCATTCTTCCTTCAGCCCTGGCCAAGCTGTGAGAAGAATTCAACGGAGCAAACAACACCAGATGTTCCCGCATTCAAAGCTAAGTAAGGTTGTTTATTTAACAGTATAAATGCTGGACCCTCTTGCAGCGACTTTGGAAACCTCCCCTACGGGTGGACGCGCTGCGCAGGACTTCCCAATTGTCGGGAGGGTTCTCCAGAAACCTCGCTGCAACAGGGGCTCCCCAGCGACTGCGGGTCTGGATGATTTAGGGTGATGGGTGTGAGAACTTGACAGGATGAATTAAGAGTTTAGTTAAGGCATTTTTGGTTATTGCAGTTTTAATTGTTATAGGCTTAGTTACGTTTAGTTGTTTGATAAGTATAATCAAGAAAACGATAAGCAAGCTAGCAGACAAAGCGTGGGTTGTCCAAAAAGAAAAAGGGGGATATGTAGAGGAATTTCTTGTGGAGCAGGGGTGTGGTATCCCTTTAAAGGTTTGGACAACCCAGCTTAGGCCTAAACAAAGGCTCTGTCCTTGGAGCTGCCTTGGGGCACGGGGAGGAGGAGGTTTATCTGTTTTGTGAGAGCCTTGCCGGGGGGAGAAGGGGGGGCGAGAGCCGCCTGCACAGTTGAATGGCACTACCCAATAAAACGCTGGCGCGTGTAAACCTGTGACTGACCAACTCTGTGAAGGGGCAGGCGCGGGGTCACTGCTGAACTGTATAGATTGAGCTGTCCGGGGCAATAAAGGGAGGACGACCTGTAGCCATGTTGGTGGGATGGTCGTTACTTGGCCGGCTCTCCGATGGGACCCTTCTAGAGGAAAGCGGGCATTTAAAAAAAAATAAATCAAATAAAGGAGCAGGCTTCAGAGCTTGGCTTGCATCGGCTTCAGGTGTTTGTGGAAAGACTCAGGAACCTGTAAGGGGACAGGACAGTGGTTACAACAGGCCAGGGCTGAGCTTTGAAACAGTTTTAGTCCTTTACATCCCGCAGCGTGATTTTGTACCACGGAAATTTGGATCAGAGCACTTTGGGGATTTAAGAATAAGCCAGCTAAGGCTTGTATCTGAGTGTCTGCACGACAGAAAGAACGAGACTACAAGCCAAAACAAACAGCTTCCCCGCTGCCTTTCTTGTAAGAAAAAAGAACATGAGAAATCTCACATCCATACAGACAATCCTTTGGCATTTTCATTCAAAGAGAACTGGCAGAGAACTCCTCAGGGGACAGGAAGGAAGCTCCTCAGCCTCCTCAGGAGCACAAAACCATTGGGCAAGTTCTGGTGTGACGTAATTCCAGTCCCAGTCTCGGGAAGCCCATCGCAGACGATCTGCCCCAGCCCAACAAAGGCAGGAAAGGCCACAGAAACAGGATTCAGAGCTCTGCTCTGGCTGCTGGAGGAGGGACACTGACTCCTCACAGCTCAGTTTCTGTTATTAGCTCAGCTGTGGCCACAGCCTTAGGGCAGATATGCAACACCTGACACTTCAGGACTACACCAGAGCCATTTCTTCTCCTCTCCAGGCATTACTGCTGCCTGAAGGCACTGGAAGATCTGCCAGGAGGAGGGAAGGCTTTCCCAGCTGCTGTCACTGAGCGGAATGAACAGCAAGGGATAACGCCTTCTCCATCGGATGAGATCGTCCAACAGTTTCTCTGGGGAGAGAATGATTTCCTGCCCTCGCCTGAGGAGCTCAAAAGCATCCTACAGGGCTGCACGTGAGACACACACGGGAGAGGAACTGAAGAAAGTCCACGGAAAGCAGAGAAGGAGGTCGCTAGTTTTGGTCCCCTGCCACCAGGGTCCCTTCTCCCCCCGCCATCAAGGACGTGCTTCTGCTGCGTCACTGTCCCACCTCTCAACTGCCAGAGATTGCGGGAGGTTACGGATGTACCATGTCCCTACTGAGCAGGTGTCACACATCCTCTCTGGCTGTGCAGCCAAAGGAAACAGGAGCTAACCAAAAGCAGCGCGAAACAACCCGCTCCAGAGATGGTTTTTTAGAACTTGCTACTCACCTGGATTTGTGAGCAACAGCGTCCAAAGGGAGCCTTTCTCTGCCTTGCACAGCACTGCAGGGGAACTGAAGCCTAAAAGAGCACGATAAAGCCAATGTAAATCACTTAAACAAGGGGTTCCATTACGACCAGATCAGGATTTCCAAGGCAAAGAACATGAACTTCTCATGGGCCTGGCCAGGACGCAACACAGACCAGGCACGGCCACGCCACCGAGCACCCCAGCTCCACCTCGAGAGCCCCCAGAGCTGTGACAAACACCCGGACGCCGACAGACAACGATCCTGCTGCAAAGCTCTGTCCTGCTTTGCTCACCACAGAGGAAACACCCTTCTAAAAGACACCCTCCAGAAGGAGCAATGCCCGTGGGCAGCACCTGACACAAGCACACGGGCTTCCTGCGGCACCCAGGTTGTTGCCAGCTCCCCTCACGCACCTCTGATGGAGTCACCGTGTGCCCACAGCAGACTGGCACGAGGTGCTCGTCCTCTTGGCCGTGCTCCACCCTCAAGGCAACCCAGGGGCTCAACGTGGCCCCCCTGAACAAGTCACGGAACATCCCTCTGCCACACGCTGCTCGTGGAACGGGCCGCTGGTCTCCTCCCACTCAGCTCTGGCCTGGGCGAGGGGATCAGCACTGCAAGGAGAGGGAGAAGCTGCAGGAGGCAGCTGGAGGCCCGGAGCAGCCAGGGCAGGGAGGGCGGTGGTGGGGCACTGACCTGTCCGGAGCCGGGCTGCTCCTTCCCTCTGGGCATTCTGGCCGCTCTCCCTCAGCACCTTTTTCCCTTCCTTGACCTCTTTTGCCCGTGATGGCTTAACATGCTCAGGCTGATGTCAGTCTTGGGCTCTTCAGAGAGGGGTGAGAATATACGAACACAAAGAAGGTGAGCACCCACAACACTGAAACACAACCCCCCCCAAGCAAAATATTAAAGGATGTGAAAGAGACTCAAACTTTAAGATACCAGAGACTCGATCCTACCACCTCTGCCTCCCCTCCACGCTTCTGCTCCCTTCTCCTTCCCCACTCCTCCCAGTCCCAGACCCACAGCTCTGCCGGCTGGTGAGCAGCTCTGGTCTCTGCAGCAGCTCAGCACAGCAGCCACACTCTATTATTTGAGGCAGGTCCAAAGCTCTGGCTCCTGCTCTGCTCTCTCTGGCACTACTGGGGTTCCAAGGAATCACTTCTTTACCTGGCTCCACGTCTTTCGGCAGATCCCGGCCAGCTCCCTCCTTCCACAAAACTGCCGTCCCTCTCCCCTGCAGACACCTGCGCTCTGCAAACTCCTGCACGGGGCAAGGGCCACCCTCAGCCCAAAGCGCCTCGTCAGGCCCTCACAGGACGGGCTTGGGGGCAAACCCACGGCCCCAGCCGCAGCTCCCGGCCCTCCAGCAGCTCCTGCCACGAGGCCCCGGCCGGGGGGGCTGCGCTGCCGGTCCCTCCGCCACCAGCGGGGCTGCCCGCGCTCCTCCTCCGCCAGCCTGAAGCAGCGACCCAAGCGGCGGCACTTCTGCAGCACTGCCCGGCTGCCGACGCCAGCATCCCGGCCGGGCAGCGGCCCCAGCGGGGCTGCCCGCTTGAGGAGCGCGGCCGAGAGCGGAGAGAGCTCCCGGTGCCCCCCCAGAGAGCGAGGGACGAGGCCGGGAGAGCCCGAGGAGAGAGGGCGAGAGGCCCCGGGCCGGCGCCGCCGGGCTGGGGGGAGCCCGGGCGCCCAAGAGCTCCGCGCCCGCCGCTGCCCTCCCCGCTCCAAGCGGCTCCCACCGCCCGCTCGTGGGGAACCGCGGCTGCCCGGCCCGCGTCTCCCCGGCCGTGCCCAAGGGCCGCCCCGCGCCGCGCTCAGCGAGGGCGCCGCCATGGTGCGCGCCGCGCCCGGCGGAAGGGAGGGAGGAAGGGCCCCGTTGCCATAGCGACGGCGGCTGCGCCGCGCAGGGCCGCGCCTGGAAGGCCCCCGCTGCCCTGGCAACCGGGCTGCCGTGCGCGGTGCCTGACAGAAACTCCAGCAGCCCCCCGGGACGGGCTCTGCCCCCTCCCTCTCTCCGCCCTGTCCCGGGGCGGATCCCGCGGGAGGAGCGCGGTGGCCCCGGGGCAGCAGGGAGAGGAGGCGGAAGCCCAGCGCGACAACCGGGTTCCTTCAGGAAGACGCCCGCAACAGCGGCGCTGGTGCTGCCCGGGAGCTCTGGAACAGCCTCCGGCTGCGGGGGAGCCTCCGCACAGCCCGAGCAGTGCTTGGCTCAGAGGAGCCTTTCTGGGAAGGGCTGTTTGCAGAGGAGAGTAAACGTGTTCTCCGTATGTTCGTGGGAACAGGAGGAAAAGGGGGAATAGTAACACAGCAGCTGATGGGAGCGGTCCTTCCGCAGGGATCCCCAGCGGCAGCGGCTCTGTCTGGGCGAGCTGTGCCAGAGAGGCTGATTGACTCTGCCCCAGGGGTTGGGTCGCTGCAGCCTGTGCAGGGGGAGCACAGCTTCAGCGTGTTCAGAAGCAGCTTAACCAGAGCTCTGGCCCCAGGGAGCAAGTGCAGACAAGGGACGTGTTCTTAAACCAGTGTGTGGCCAGAACACTGTCTCTTGTACAGTCCCTTGGGCAGGAAGCTCAGCTGGCACAGACCCTGCCTTTGGCCTTTGCTGTCCATGGCATCAGCCAGGAGACTGGGTCCCCATTACAGAGTGGGAGGAAACGCCCCTGGTGGCAAGGTGGCGTGGGCCGTGCCAGGTACCGTCACCTGTGCAGTCAGCAGTCAAGGCAGCCCAGCACGGGTGGGCTCATCATACCCGAGTCCAGATCTCCAGAGCCCCAGAAACCCGGACTTCTAAGCTGGAGGAAGAGGATGGGAGACTGCGGTTACCTCTGCACGGGAGTGAACCGGAGCAGTGGTCAGTGTGTCAGCTTCGGGGGGAGCCCCAGGTGTTAACCCACAGATCATCTGCTGAAGTGGTCTGAAAAGACCTCTCTTCTCTTGAATCCCCAGTGGTGCGGGGGCTGATGCTCACAGCTGCGCTGTCACTGCTCGCTTTATGCCGAATTGCTTCTGGGTATTTATTTGTCACACCTGGTGCAGACGGTAACGTGGGAACTGGGATGTTCTCAGTACGGAAGTTAGAGGGGAAAATGCCAACTTGTTCAACGAAACACTGAAGTGTGCTTGGAAACTGTATAACAACAGAAAGAAAGTGGAGGAGGAAAGCAGAGAAAAGAAAAACTCCGATACGAGCTGCTGGCAGTGGCTGTAGCCCAGGACAATAACAGGGCTGGAGGAGGGTGTTCTCAGGCTCCGAGAGGCAGGGAAGATCCTGGTGGAATGCCAAGGGCCAGAATGCTGTTAGAAAAAGGTCAGTGTGCCTTTTGCAAAGAGAAGGGGCACTGAAAAAGAGAATACGTGCAGCCAAATCAGCAGCGATTTGAAGGAATTCTGGGGCAAAGAGCTGACGTGATGGTGGTGGGTTCAGACTGAGGGAAACTGAGGGTTATGAACTGGAACCTTCCCCAACAGAGCCCCTGGTTATAATAAGGTTGGGGAATGAGAAAATAAATTTTCTAGTAGATACAGGGGTTACTTATTTAGTATTAAACACATGTAAAGGTGATTCTAGTAAGCAGAGTGAGTCAATTATTGGTGCCACAGGGCAAAGGGAAAAGCCAGACGGTTTCTGGTTTTCTTTAGCCTTTGAAGTTCAGAACTGGGCAAGGGGGTTGCCCCATCAATTCCTGCCAGACTGCCCTGTGTCGCTGTTGGAAAAAGGAGGAATTCAAGTTCATATTCTTGAAAATAAAGGTCTGGATGCCCAAGTCCTTATGTTACAGACGGACGCCGTGCCGCAGGAGGTACTAGAGGGGGTAGAAAACACCGTAATGCCTCTGGTTTGGGCCTCAGAAACACCAGGAAGGTCCTGAGCAGCTGAACCAGTAACTGTGGATACCCTACATTTTAGTTAGCTGTGCTGGCAGCACTGCGTTGCAGAGTTAAGACTTTCGTCCTTGAGCTCTTTCCTAAACAAGCACATAACTCTTGCTTACTAATTATGAAAAGAGACCCTGACCAGCCAAGTACAGCTCATGTTGAGAGCTTGCCCCTGAGAATGAACAGATAAGGTGCTTCTTGTACACCAGATGCGCATGGGAGTGAACGGGAGAGTATGATCAAAACAGACCTGGCAAAGTCTGTTTTCCCTGTGTGATAACAGAGTGATTGAAGGAGTACATGAGCTAATAACAACCCTGGCTGTATAGTCTGATCTCTTGTTTGTAACCCAAAAATAGTGCTTCGTGCTAGTAGGTATAAATACGTGTGCCTGCTTGCAATAAAGTGAATTCCGTTTTCCATCATCTCGGAGTTCGTGCGTGCTTCTCAACAAATGGCAGCCCGAATCGGGACTTCATCATATCCAAGAGAAGTACCCTCCAGTGAGCCGAACGGGGTGATGAATTAACTGACGCGTCCATCCTCGCCCTTCAGGAAACAGGTACGAGGACCGCGGCCGGGGGACAAAAATGGGGCAAAAAGCAACACGATCGCAACAACTTCATCATGATGTACTGATGTGTATTGCAAAGGAGCGAGAGTATAAGATTAGCCTGCAGAAAGTGACTCTGTTACTTTTATGGATCGGTCGTAATTGCCCCTGGTATCCTGAAACAGGATCTTATGAAATTAAGGATTGGAAACGTGTAGGCGAAGAGCTAACTAAAGCACAACATGCTGGTCATGACAGTTCACCTGATAATATAGAGACATGGAAAGCGTTGTTTGCGGCGTTGCGCTCACTGAAACCAGGCGCTGCTGATGCTAGTTCTGAGAGCAGTGTGGCGAGCACTGCGGGCTCTGTTGCTACAGACCTCACTAATGATTTAATTGACTTAGCACCTACGCGGCAGACAGAGACTGTAAGTCAAACGAGTTGTGTAAACCTTTTGTCCTCTCAAACTGAAACGGCGGTACAGACTAGCCAGATTAATCTCACAAGTTTGCAAGAAGGATTGATGAGTGGCTATGAGGGAATTGCGCTGAGAGCTGGGGATCCGGAGGAGGACGACAGTTCCTTTGATGTTGGTCCTGACGACCCCGAGGCAGAACCCAACCTTTATCCTCCGCTCACGCCGAATAGAGCCATGGTGGCATCTGCACCTACTGCTCAGGACGTTTTTTCGGGACTTTCGAAAAAGGGAAAGGGGCTGTCAAAATCTGGCTCGCAGCCGTGTCAAAATAAGGGTCAGATGAACTCTCTTGTTCCACTCAATTATCAACCCCCACCCTATGCACCCCCTCCCTTATCTTCTCCACAGGTTTGTCCAGCACTGCCTTCTATTACCAGGGTTCAGATTTCCTTGACAGATATTTTAACCGATCGTGATGAGCATGGTTTCCTTAACACTGACTTTTTTCCTGAGGTAGTTAAAGCTATGCCAGTAGTTATGCATACGTGGCCGGATGGGACTCAGGCACCAGACCATCAACAGATTTCTCATAGCATGCTGAAAGAGTTGCGGTGTACGGTTGCTGAATCGGGTATTCAATCATCCTGTACTGAAAATTTAATAGAGACAATGAAAGAGGCTTATCTTATGGTTCCTCATGATTGGAAGGTGATATTTAAGTTGATTTTAACACCCAGCCAATATACAATTTGGTATGTAGAATACAGGGAGTTATGTATATCCTATGCTACAGTAGCTCAAAATAATAATGCTCCAATTAACCCGGATCAGTTGTTGGGGGAGGGTCAGTTTGCGAATCCACAGCTTCAAGCTCATCTTACTACAGAACTTTTACAGCTCGCTGCTCAATTAGCAACAAAAGCTTTTAAAAAGATTCCTGACATGAAAAAATCAAGCAAACCTTTTAGTACTATCAGGCAAGCTAATGACGAACCTTACATTCAATTTATTGATAAATTACAACGAGCTATTGAAAGACAGGTAGATGTACCAGCGGCAGCAGATGCATTATTACTGCAGCTTGCTGTGGAGAATGCTAACGCGTACTGTAAAAGAATTCTGGAGATGCTGAGATCTAACAAAACAGCTACTGTTCTGTAAATATTGTTGCTGATTCGCATTATGTATATGGCCTTTTGTGCAGAATTGAGTTTGCCTTTTTAAAACATGTTTCTAATCGTGTTCTCTTTATGTTGTTTCAGAAATTAGGCTTACTTTGTAGTAATCGGATACACCAATACTTGGGACACAGATTCGTTCTCATTCTAATCTGCCTGGCCCGTTAGTCTAAGGTAATGCTCGGGCCGATTCTCTGGCTGCTATGACTGCTGTTCCTGATGTATTAGGACAGGCTAGACTTTCGCATACTTTTTATCATCAAAATAGTAAGGCTTTATCCAAAGAGTTTAACATAACATCTCGACAAGCTCAAGATGTTATTTTGTCATGTCCAGATTGTCAAGCGGTCACACCACTGAACTCTAATATAACAGCAGTCACTCGTGGTCTTGCTCCCAATGACGTATGGCAGATGGATGTTACACATATTGTGCATGTTACTGTAGATACTTTCTCATCTTTTATTGTTGCCACAGCGCACAGTGGTGAAAAGTTTAGAGATGTTCGACTGCATTTGCTACGTGCTATTGCCACATTAAGAGTGCCATCACAGATAAAAACGGATAATGGTCCAGCTTATGTTTCTAACAATTTTAAAGTATTTTTACAGGAATGGGGAATATCTCATGTGATGGGGATACCTTATTCACCAACGGGACAGAGCATTGTGGAAAGAGCACATCTCACGCTGAAAAGAATGTTACAGAAACAGAAAAGCACTGTTGTTGGAATGTCTCCACACGAGAAGTTGTCTAAAGCAACGTATGTGTTAAATTTTCTGAATATATCCAGTTTTGATATGTTAACTCCTCATCTGAGATCTCAGAAAGAAAAACAGAAAGACTTGCCAAAGCCTAATGTACTGTAAAAGGACATTCCATTCATACTAATGAATGGAAAGGTCTGGTACCTCTATTGATGTGGGGAAGAGGTTATGGCTGTGTTTCTTTATCCACAGGACCTTACTGGCTGCCAGTGAAACGAATTAAGCCATTTAATGACCATGATTTGGTTCCTATCCCGCATGATGTGGCTGTGCAGCATCCTGTCACTTCAACAGCGTAGCAGCAACATGACCGTGCCCTGGGCCTGCCTGTTGAATCCCTTTGTTTTTCCCAGTGACATGATGGGACTCTGAGGTACCGATTACCAACGATGACATGGATTGGACTGGCAGAAGATGCTTATGGCTGATGGCAGAGCAATTATGGGAAAATCTAACTGTTTTCAGTGTTACCTATTGTATTGATATGTATTCTCTTTGTGTGACTAACAATGAAGCTTATATTGGTTGTGTAAGACTGTCTAATCAAAGCCACATAACAGGTGTTAAGGTTCATGGTACTAACCAGCAGAGTGAGCTTTCTTTAGCTAAAAGCAAGACGGGGAAACTCGCTGCCTTTTGCTTCGTTAGAAGTATGTGATTAAGGATCAAATTGATAGGGAGACTCCCTTGCATTCTTCCTTCAGCCCTGGCCAAGCTGTGAGAAGAATTCAACGGGGCAAACAACACCAGATGTTCCCGCATTCAATGTTATGTAAGGTTGTTTATTTAATAGTATAAAAGCTGGACCCTCTTGCAGCGACTTCAGAAACCTCACCTACGAGTGGACGCCCTGCGTAGGACTTCCCAATTGTCGGGAGGGTTCTCCAGAAACCTCGCTGCAACAGGGGCTCCCCAGCGACTGCGGGTCTGGATGATTTAGGGTGATTGGTGATGGGAACTGTAGGTACGCTCAAACAACTTGCACCTAAGGTGTCAGAAAGCACAGACATCTCACTGGATTACTGCTTGGCCTTGTGTGCTCGACCAGCAGCACAGCCCCACTGAGATAACAGAGGCCTGGGATTGATGCGGAGGCATCTCTCGCATTCCTGCCCTGCAAAGCAGTGAATGTGAGTCCTGGGAACTCAGGCAGAGCAGCAAGTAAAACATGACAACGCAGTGGGATAAATACTACACATCTTTTAGCAAGCATATGATTTGGTTAAATCTCAAAACATAATTTTCTGTGTTAAACTTGTGTTTAATAGAATTTGTTGTTGTGGGAAGTGTTTTGTTTTGTTCTTTTTCATTATAGTCAGCGATCTCACCTGAAGTGCTGCGTGAGGGGTCCGAAGAACTGAAAAATACATCTTATGACTTTGATGGTGATCCAAAAAAACAAAAAAGGGGGAATTGTGGATACCCTACATTTTAGTTAGCTGTGCTGGCAGCACTGCTTGCAGAATTAAGACTTTCGTCCTTGAGCTCTTTTCTAAACAAGTGCATAACTCTTGCTTGCTAATTATGAAAAGAGACCCTGACCAGCCAAGTACAGCTCGTGTTGAGAGCTTGCCCGTGAGAATGAACAGATAAGGTGCTTCTTGTACACCAGATGTGCATGGGAGTGAACGGGAGAGTACGATCAAAACAGACCTGGCAAAGTCTGTTTTCCCTGTGTGATAAGAGAGTGATTGAAGGAGTACATGAGCTAATAACAACCCTGGCTGTATAGTCTGATCTCTTGTTTGTAACCCAAAAATAGTGCTTCGTGCTAGAAGGTATAAATATGTGTACCTGCTTGCAGTAAAGTGAATTCCATTTTCCACCATCTCGGAGTTCGTGCGTGCTTCTCAACACTTAGGGAACACTGGGACTCAGAAGAAGCGAATTAGGCAACTTTGGGGCTCAGAAGCAGCGAATTAGGGAACTTTGACCTCAGAAACACCAATTTAGGGATCTTTTAGGCCCACAGAAACTAAATTAGGGACCTTTTAGGCCCAGACCCACCAAATTAAGGAACTTTCGGGCTCAGAAACACTGATGTAGTGAACGTTTGGGCTCAGAAACATCGATTTAGGGATATTTTGGGCCCGGAAACACCAAATTAGGGAACTTTGGGGATCAGGAATAGTGATTTAGAGAACTTTTAGGCCCAGGAACACCTAATTGGGGAACTTTGGGACTCAGAAGCAGCGATTTAGGGAACTTTTGGGCTCAGAAGCAACGATTTAGGAAACTTTGGCCTCAGAAACACCAATTTAGGGATCTTTTCAGCCCTGAAACACAAAATTTGGGAACTTTTAGGCCCAGAAACACCAAACTAGGGAACTTTGGGGTTCAGAAACACCAATTTAGGGAACTTTGGGGCCCAGAAGTACCGATTTAGGGAAATTTCAGTCTCAGAAACACCAATTTAGAGAACTTTTGGGCTCAGGCATACCAATTTAGGGAACTCTTGGGCTCAGAAACAGTATTTAGGGAACTTTTGGGCTCAGAAACGCCGATTTAGGGATCTTTTATGCCCAGAAAAACTAAATTAGGGAACTTTTAGGCCCAGAAACACCAAAGTAGGGAACTTTGGGGCTCAGAAACAGTGATTTAGTGAACGTTTGGGCTCAGAAACACCGATTTAGGGATCTTTTAGGCCCGGAAACACCAACTTAGGGAACATTGGGACTGAGAAGCAGCGAATTAGGCAACTTTGGGGCTCAGAAGCAGCGATTTATGGAAATTTCAGTCTCAGAAACACCAATTTAGGGAACTTTGAGGCTCAGAAACACCAATTTAGGGAACTCTTGTGCTAAGAAACAGTGTTTTAGGGAAATTTTGGGCTCAGAAACGCCGATTTTGGGATATTTTATGCCCAGAAAAGCTAAGTTATGGAATTTTTAGGCCCAGGAACACCAAATTAGGGAACTGTGCGGCTCAGAAATAGTGATTTAGAGAACTATTAGGCCCAGGAACACCTGATTAGGGACCTTTGGGGATCAGAAAGAGCAAAGTAGCGAACTTTTGGGCTCAGAAACACCAATTTAGGGAGCTTTTGGGCTCAGAAACACCAATTTAGGGATCTTTCAGGCCCAGAGAATTAAAGTAGGGAACTTTTAGGCCCAGAAACACCAAATTAGGGAACTTTGGGGCTCCGAAACAGTGATTTAGTGAACGTTTGGGCTCAGAAACACCGATTTAGGGAACTTTGGGTCTCAGAGACACTAAATTAGAGAACTTTTGGGCTCAGAAACACCAATTTAGAGAACTTTTGGGTTCAGAAACACCAAATTAGGGAACTTTTGGGCCCAGAAAAACCTAATGAGGGAACTTTCAGGCTCAGAAACAGCGATTTAGGCAACTTTTGGGCTCAGAAGCAGCGATTTAGGGAACTTTGGTCTCAGAAACACGAATTTAGGGATCTTTTATTCCCAGAAACACAAACTTAGCGAACATTGGGACTGAGAAGCAGCAAATTAGGCAACTTTGGGGCTCAGAAGCAGCGATTTAGGGAATTTTCATTCTCAGAAACACCAAATTAGCGAACTTTTGGCCTCAAAACCACCAATTTAGGGAATTCTTGGCCTAAGAAACTGTGATTTAGGGAAATTTTGGCCTCAGAAACGCCGATTTAGGGATCTTTTACACCCAGAAAAACTAAATTAGGGAACTTTTAGGACCAGAAACACCAATTTAGGGAACTTTGGCCTCCGAAAGAGTGACTTAGTGAACGTTTGGGCTCAGACACAACCATTTAGGGACCTTTTAGGCCCAGAAAAACTAAATGAGGGAACTTTTAGGCCAAGAAACACCAATTTAGGGAACTTTGGGGCCCAAAAACATGAATTTAGGGAACGTTTAGTCTCAGAAACAGTGATTTAGAGAACTTTGGGGCTCAGAAACACCAAATTAGGGAACTTTGGGGCACAGAAATACTGATTTAGGGAACTTCCTGTCTCAGCAACACCAATTTAGGGAACTTTTGGACTCAGAATCACCAAATTAGGGAACTTTTGGGCCCAGAAACACCAATTTAGGGAACTTTGGGGCTCAGGAACACCAAATTAGAGAAATTTGGGGCCCAGAAGCAATGATGTATGGTACTTTTGGGCTCCAAAGCACCAATTTATTGATATTTTAGGAACAGAAAACCTAAATTAGGGAACTTTCAGTCTCAGAAACACCAATATAGGGATCTTTCTGACCCAGACAAATTAAATTATTGAAATTTAGGCCCAGAAACACCAAATTAGGGAACTTTGGGCCTCAGAAACAGTGATTTAATGAACGTTTGGGCTCAGAAACACCGATTTAGGGAACTTTCAGTCTCAAAAACACCAATTTAAGGAACTCTTAGGCTCTGAAACATCAATTTAGGGAAATTTGGGGCCCAGAAAAAGTAATAGAGGGAACTTTTAGGTGCAGAAACACCAAATTGGGGAAATCTGGTGCTCAGAAACAGAGATTTAGGGAACATTTGTGCTCAGAAACACAGATTTAGGGATCTCTTAGGCCCAGAAAAACTAAATGAGGGAAATTTTAGGCCCAGTAACACCAATTTAGTGAACGTTTGGGCCCAGAAACACAGATTTATTGAACTTCGGGCCTCAGAAACACCAAATTAGAGAACTTTAAGGCTCAGAAACAGCAAATTAGGGGACTTTTGGGCTCAGAAGCACCAAATTAGGGAAATCTGGTGCTCAGAAACAGTGATTTAGTGAACGGTTGGGCTCAGAAACACGGATTTAGGGAACTTTTCGGCCCATAAACACCAAATTAGGGAACGTTGGGACTCAGAAGCAGCGCATTAGGCAACTTTGGGTCTCAGAAGAAATGATCTAGGGTACTTTTGGGCTCAAAAGCAGCAATTTAGGGATCTTTTAGGCAAAGAAAAAATTAAATTAGGGAACTTCTAGGCCTTGAAATAGGATACTAGGGAAATTTGCGGCTCAGAAACTGATTTAGAGACCTTTTGGCTTCAGAAACACCAATTTAGGGAACTTTTGGACCCAGAAACACGAATTTAGGGAACGTTTAGGCTCAGAAACAGCGATTTAGAGAATTTTGGGGCTCAGAAACACCCATTTCGGGAATTTTGGTGCCCAGAAGTACCGATTTAGGGAACTTTCAGTCTCCGAAAAACCACTTTAGGGAACTTTGGGGCTCAGGAACACTGATTTAGTGAACGTTTGCGCTCAGAAACACCGATTTAGGGGTCTTTTAGGCCGAGAAACACCAACTTAGGGAACATTGGGACTCAGAATCAGCGAATTAGGCAATTTTGGCGCTCAGAAACAGCGAATTAGGGAACTTTGGGGCCCAGAAGTACCGATTTAGGGAACTTTCAGTCCCAGAAACACCAATTTAGGGAACTTTTGGGCTCGGAAACACCAATTTAGGGAACTCTTGGGCTCAGAAACAGTGATTTAGGGAACTTTTGGGGTCGGAAACGCCCATTTAGGGAACTTTTATGCCCAGAAATCTAAATTAGTGACCTTTTAGGCGCAAAAACACCAAATTAGGGAACTTTGGGGCTCAGAAAGAGTGATTTAGTGAACGTTTGGACTCAGAAAAACTGATTTAGGGATCTTTTAGGCCCAGAAATACTAAATTAGGGAACTTTTAGGCCCAGAAACACCAAATTTTGGAACTTTGGGGCTCGGAAACAGTGATTTAGTGAACGTTTGTGCTCAGAAACACCGATTTATTGAACTTTGGGCCTCAGAAACACCAAATTAGAGAACTTTAAGGCTCAGAAACAGCAAATTGGGGCAAATTTGGGCTAAGAAGCACCAAATTAGGGAAATCTGGTGCTCAGAAAAAGTGATTTAGTGAACGTTTGGGCTCAGAAACACGGATTTAGGGATCTTTTGGGCCCATAAACACCAAATTAGGGAACGTTGGGACTCAGAAGCAGCGCATTAGGCAACTTTGGGTCTCAGAAGAAATGATCTAGGGTACTTTTGGGCTCAAAAGCAGCAATTTAGGGATCTTTTAGGCACAGAAAAAAATAAATTAGGGAACTTTTAGGCCTTCAAATAGGATACCAGGGAAATTTGCGGCTCAGAAACTGATTTAGAGATCTTTTTGCTTCAGAAACACCAATTTAGGTAACTTTTGGACCCAGAAACACGAATTTAGGGAACGTTTAGGCTCAGAAACAGCGATTTAGAGAAATTTGGGGCTCAGAAACACCAATTTCGGGAACTTTGGGGCTCAGGAACACCAAATTAGGGAACTTTTGGGCTCGGAAAAACCAATTTAGGGAACACTTGGGATCAGAAATGCCGATTTAGGGATCTTTTATGCCCAGAAAAACTAAATAAGGGAAATTTTAGGCCCAGAAACACCAAACTAGGAAGCTGTGGGGCTCAGGAATAGTGATTTAGAGAACTTTTAGTCCCAGGGACACCTAATTATGAAACTTTGGAACTCAGAAGCAGCGATTTAGGGACATTTGGGGCTCAGAAACACCGATTTAGGGACCTTTGGCCTCAGAAACACCAATTTAGGCATCTTTTAGGCCCAGAGAAACTGAATTAGGGAAATGTTAGGCCCAGAAACACCAAATTAGGGAACTTTGGGGCTCAGAAACACCAACTTAGAGAACTTTTGGGCTCAGAAACGCCAAATTAGAGAACTTTTGGGCTCAGAATCACCATATTAGAGAACTTTTGGGGGCAGAAATACTAAATGAGGGAACTTTTATGCCCAGAAACACCAAATTAGGGAAATCTGTTGCTCAGAAACAGAGATTTAGAGAACGTTTGGGCTCAGAAACACCGATTTAGGGATCTTTTAGGCCCAGAAACACCAACTTAGGGAACATTGGGATTGAGAAGCAGCGAATTAGGCAACTTTGGGGCTCAGAATCAGCGAATTAGTGAACTTTGGGGCTCAGAAACACGAATTTAGGGAAATTTCAGGCTCAGAAATACGAAAGTAGGGATCTTTGGGGTCCAGAAGCAACGATTTAGGGTACTTTTGTTCTCCGAAGTACCGATTTAGGGAACTTTCAGTCCCAGAAACACCAATTTAGGGAACTTTTGGGCTCGGAAACAGTGATTGAGGTAACTTTTGGGCTCAGAAACGCCGATTTAGGGAGCTTTTATGCCCAGAAAACCTAAATTAGTGAACTTTTAGGCCCAAAAACTCCAAATTAGGGAACTTTGGGGCCGAGATTTAGTGAAGGTTTGTACTCAGAAACACCGATTTAGGGAGCTTTTAGGCCCAGAAATACTAAATTAGGGAACTTTTGGGCTCAGAAACAGTGATTTACGGAACTTTGGGGCTCAGAAACACCAAATTAGCAAACTTTTGGGCTCAGAAACACGAATTTAGAGAACTTTGGAGCCCAGAAGTACAGATTTGGGGAACTTTTAGTCTCAGAAACACAAATTCAGGGAACTCTTGGGCTCAGAAGCACTAATTTCGGGAAATTTGGGGCCCAGAAACACCAAATTAATAAACTTTGGGGCCCAGAAGTACCGATTTGGGGAACTTTCAGTCCCAGAAACACAAATTTAGGGAACTTTTGGGCTCGGAAACACCAGTTTAGGGAACTCTTGGGCTCAGAAACAGTGATTTAGGGAGCTTTGGCCTCAGAAACACCAATTTAGGTATCTTTTATGCCCAGAAAAACTAAATTAGTGAACTTTTAGGCTCAAAAACTCCAAATTAGGGAACTTTGGGGCACTGAAACAGTGATTTAGTGAACATTTGGGCTCAGAAACACCGATTTAGGGAACCTTTAGGGAACTTTCAGTCTCAAAAACACCAAATTAGCGAACTTTTGGTCTCAGAAACACCAATTTAGAGAACTTTTGGGCCCAGAAAAACTAAATGAGGGAATTTTAGGGGCAGGAACACCAAGTTAGGGAAATCTGGTACTCAGAAACAGAGATTTAGAGAACGTTTGGGCTCAGAAACACCGATTTAGGGATCTTTTAGGCCCAGAAACACCAAAGTAGGAAATTTGGGTCTCAGAAACACTGATTTAGTGATCTTTTATGCCCAGAAAAACTAAGTTAGGGAACTTTTAGGCCCAGAAACACCAAATTAGGGAACTCTGGGACTCTGGAATAGTTATTTAGACAACTTTTAGGCCCAGAAACTCCAAATTAGGGAACTTTGGGGCTCAGAAAATCCAATTTGGGAACTTTGAGGCTCAAAAACCCTATATTAGAGAACTTTTGGGTTCAGAAGCAGCAGTTTAGGGAACTTTGACCTCAGAAACACCAAATTAGGGAAATCTGGTTCTCAGAAACAGAGATTTAAAAAAGGTTTGGGCTCAGAAAATCCGATTTAGAGACCTTTTAGGCCCATAAAACCTAATTGAGGGAACTTTTAGGCCCAGAAACACCAAATTAGGGAACTGTGGGGCTCAGGAATAGTGATTTAGAGAACTTTTAGGCCCAAGAACACATAATTAGGGAACTTTGGGACTCAGAAGCAGCGATTTAGGGAACTTTGGCCTCAGAAACACCGATTTTGTGATCTTTTAGGCCCAGAGAAATTAAATTAGGGAACTTTTAGTTCCAGAAACACGAAACTAGTGAACTTTTGGGCTCAGAAAAACCAAGTTAGAGAACTTTGTGGCTCAGAAGCACCAAATTAGGGAACTCTTGTTCTTAGAAGCACCAATTTAGGGAACTTTTAAGCCCATAAAAACTAAACGAGGGAACTTTTAGGCCCACAAACACCAATTTAGGGAACTTTGGGCCTCAGAAGCAGCGAGTTTGGCAACTTTGGGTCTCAGAAGCAGTGAATTAGGGAACTTTGGGGCTCAGAAACACGAATTTAGGGAACTTTGAGGCTCAGGAACACCAAATTAGTGAACTTTGGGGCCCAGAAGCAATGATTTAGGGTACTTTTGGACTCAAAAGCACCAATTTAGGGATCTTTACGCCCAGAAAACAAAATTAGGGAACTTTTAGGCCCTGAAATATGATACTAGGGAAATTTAGGGCTCAGAAACTGGTTTACAGATCTTTTGGTGCCCAGAAACACCAATTTAGGGAATTTTGGGGCCCAGAAGCATGAATTTAGGGAACGTTTAGGCTCAGAAACACTGATTTAGAGAACTTTGAGTCTCAGGAATAGTGATTTAGAAAACTTTTAGGACCAGAAACACCTAATTAGGGAAGTTTTGGTCTCAGAAGCAGCGATTTAGGGAACTTTGGCATCAGAAACACCAATTTAGTGATCTTTTAGGCCCAGAGAAATTAAATGAGGGAAATTTTAGGCCCAGAAACACCAAATTAGGGAACTTTGGGGCTCAGAAACATTGATTTAGTGAACGTTTCGGCTCAGAAACTCCGATTTAGGGATCTTTTAGGCCCAGAAACACCAACTTAGGGAACACTGGGACTGAGAAGCAGCGAATTAGGCAACTTTGGGGCTCAAAAACACGAATTCAGGGAACTTTCAGGCTCAGGAACACCAAATTTGGGAACTTTTGTGCTCAGGAACACCAATTTAGGCAACTCTAGGGCTCAGTAACACTGATTTAGGGAACTTTTATGCCCAGAAAAACTAAGTAAGGGAACTTTTAGGCCCAGAAACACAATATTAGGGAACTTTGGAGCTCAGGAATAGTGATTTAGAGAATTTTTAGGCCCAGGAACACCTAATTAGGGAAATTTGGGACTCAGAAGCAGCGATTCAGGGAACTTTTAGCCTCCGAAGCTGCGATTTAGGGAACTTTGGCCTCAGAAACACCAATTTAGTGATCTTTTAGGCCCTGAAACACCAAATTAGGGAACTTTTAGGCCTGGAAACACCAAAGTATGGAACTTTGGGGCTCAGAAACAGCGATTTAGGGAACTTTGGGGCTCAGAAACAGCGATTTAGGGAACTTTGGGGCCCAGAAGCAGCAAATTAGGGAACTTTGTGGCTCAGAAACACCAATTTAGGGAACTTTCAGGCTCAGGAACACCAAATTAGGGAACTTTGGGGCCCAGAAGGAATGATTTTGGGTACTTTTGGGCTCAAAAGCACCAATTTAGGGATCTTTTAGGCCCAGAAAACAAAATTAGGGAACTTTTAGGTCCTGAAATACGATACTAGGGAAATTTGGGGCTCAGAAACTGATTAAGAGATCTTTTGGTTTCAGAAACATCAATTTAATGAACTTTGGGGCCCCGAAACATGAATTTAGGGAACGTTTAGGCTCAGAATCACCGATTTAGAGAACTTTGAGGCCCAGAAGTACCGATTTAGGGAACTTTCAGTCTGAGAAACACCAAATTAGGGAACTTTTAGGCCCAGAAACACCAAATTAGTGAAATTTGGGGCTCAGGAATAGTGATTTAGAGAACTTTTAGGCCGAGGAACCCCTGATTAGGGAACTTTTGGGATCAGAAGCAGCGATTTAGGGAACTTTGGCATCAGAAATACCAATTTAGGGAACTTTTAGGCCCAGAAACACCAAATTAGGAAACTTTTTGGCTCAGAAACCGTGATTTAGTGAACGTTTGTGCTCAGAAACACGGATTTAGGGATCTTTTAGGCCTAGAAACACCAACTTAGGGAATCTTGGGACTCAGAAGCAGCGAGTTAGGGAACTTTGGGGCTCAGAAATACGAATTTAATGAACTTTCAGGCTCAGAAACAACAAATTAGGGAACTTTGGAGCCCAGAATCAATGATTTAGGGGACTTTTGGGCTCAAAATCACCAGTTTAGGGATCTTTTAGGCCCAGAATACAAAATTAGGGAACTTTTAGGCCCTGAAATACGATACTAGGGAACTTTGGGGCTCAGAAACTGATTTAGAGATCTTTCGTTTTCAGAAACACCAATTTAGGGAACTTTGGTGCCCAGAAGCACCGATTTAGGGAACTTTCAGTCTCAGAAACACCAATTTAGGGAACTCTTGGGCTCAGAAACACCAATTTAGGGATCTCTTAGGCCCTGAAACACCAAGTGAGGGAACTTTTAGGCCCAGAAACACCAAATTATGGAACTTTGGGGCTCAGGAATAGTGATTTAGAGAACTTTTAGGCCCAGGAACAGTTAATTAGGTAACTTTGGGACTCAGAAGCAGCGATTTAGGTAACTTTGGGCCTCCGAAGCAGCGATTTCATAGAATCATAGAATCATAGAATGTTAGGGATATGAAGGGACCTCGAAAGATCATCAAGTCCAATCCCCCTGCCAGAGCAGGAATGCCTAGACTATGCCACACAGGAATGTGTCCAGGCAGGTCTTGAATGTCTCCAGAGAAGGAGACTCCACAGCTTCTCTGGGCAGCCTGTTCCAGGGCTCCGTCACCCTCACTGAGAAGAAGTTTCTTCTCAAGTTTAAGCGGAACCTCTTATGTTCCAGTTTCAGCCCATTACCCCTTGTCCTATCAGTGGTTGTCACCGAGAAGAGCCTGTCTCCATCCTCGTGACACTCACCCTTGATATATTTGTAAACATTAATGAGGTCACCCCTCAGCCTCCTCTTCTCCAAACTAAAGAGCCCCAGCTCCTTCAGTCTTTTCTCATAAGGGAGATGCTCCACTCCCTTAATCATCCTAGTTGCCCTGTGCTGGACTCTCTCCAGCAGTTCCCTGTCTTTCTTGAACTGAGGGGCCCAGAACTGGACACAGTATTCCAGATGGGGTCTCACCAGGGCAGAGTAGAGGGGAAGGAGAACCTCTCTCGACCTACTAACCACCCCCCTTCTAATACACCCCAGGATGCCATTGGCCTTCCTGACCACAAGGGCACAGTGCTGGCTCATGGTCATCCTGCTGTCCACCAAGACTCCCAGGTCCCTTTCCCCTGCACTACTCTCTAATAAGTCATACCCCAACTTATACTGGAACCTGGGGTTGTGCCTACCCAGATGCAAGACCCTACATTTACCCTTGTTATATTTCATCACATTTTTCCCCGCCCAACTCTCCAGCCTGTCCAGGTCTCGCTGGATGGCAGCACAGCCTTCTGGTGTGTCAGCCACTCCTCCCACCTTGGTGTCACGAGCAAACTTGCTGATAGTACTCTCTAGTCCCTCATCCAAGTCATCGATGAATATATTGAATAATTCTGGTCCCAGGACCGACCCTTGAGGCACTCCACTGGATACAGGCCTCCAACCAGACTCCGCCCCATTGACCACAACTCTTTGGCTTCTTCCCCTTAGCCAGTTCGCAGTCCACCTCACTACCCGAGAGTCTAGACCACACTTCCTCAGTTTAGCAGCAAGGATGCTGTGGGAGACTGTGTAAAATGCTTTACTGAAGTTAAGGGAGACCACATCCACCGCTCTACCATCATCTATCCACCTTGTTATATCCTCGTAAAAGGCTATGAGGTTAGTCAAGCACGACTTCCCTTTGGTGAAGCCATGTTGACTGTCTCTAATGACCCTCTTATCCCTGATATGCCTTGAGATGGCACCAAGGATAAGTCGTTCCATCACTTTCCCAGGGATGGAGGTGAGGCTGACCGGTCTATAGTTACCCAGGTCCTCCTTCTTGCCCTTTTTGAAGACTGGAGTGACATTTGCTTCCCTCCAGTCCTCAGGCACCTCTCCCGTCCCCCAAGACTTGGCAAAGATGATGGAGAGTGGTCTAGCAATGACATCAGCCAGCTCCCTCAGCACTCGTGGAGGCATCCTGTCTGGACCCATGGATTTATGGATGTCCAGATTGCTTAATTGGTCCCTAACCCACCAACGGCAGGGTGCAGAGGAAGCCAGGCCCTCTGTGGCAGCACAAGAAGAACAGCAACGCATCAGCAAGAGATGGCAGAGAGGCAGCCATTCAGCCTCTGGAGAAGCAGAAGACCACCGGCCTGCTGGGCAGAAGTGCTGGCCTTCAGCATTAAGGCCCCTTCGAGCTACTTCCTTCGCTCTTTTCACGACCGGGCAAAACTGACTTTAAATAAAACCAACCAATGGCCCGAGACAGTCAGTGCAGACACGCTTTGCCTCTCTTTTCTTTGGTACTTTGGGGGCTGTGCCTGGAGTCGTCTGTCGCCTCCCGGTCTCCCCAGCCCCGGAAGGACACTGGTGCCGGGGCTGCGGGCTCAGCTGCTTGCCTTCGGGACGGTGCGGGGTGCCGGGGCAGGCGAGGGCGGCCGAGGGAACTGCCTGTGGTCGTGAGGGTGGTGAGAGCCTGGGGCAGGTTGTGGATGCCCCCTTGTGGTGGTTTGGCCCTGGCTGGAGGCCAGGAGCTCACCAAAGCCGCTCTATCACTCCCCTTTTCAGATGGACAGGGGAGAGGTGAGATGTAACAAGAAGCCCGTGGGTAAAGATAAAAAGCAGTTTAATATAGCAATTACCGCGCGGAAGCAAAGCAAAACAACAAAGATTATTCTCTACTTCCCATCGGCGGGCGATGTCCGGCCGCTTTCCCAGGAAGCAGGGCTCCAACACGCGTAACGGTTTCTCAGGAGGACAAACAGCGAATGCCCCCCCCACTTCCCTCTGCCTTCTCTCTTTATATCTGAGCTGACGTCATATGGTATGGAATACCCCTTTGGTCAATTTGGGTCAGCTGGCCCGACTGTATCTCCTCCCAAGATGTTGATCACACCCACCCTACTACTGGGAGAACATCAAATCACAGCCTTGGTACTGTGTGGGCACCGCTTAGCAGTAGCCAAAACACTGGGGTGCTATCAACACCCTTCTAGCTACCGCTCCAAGAAACACAGCACGGAGAGAGCTGCTGTGGGAAGATCAACTCCACCTCAGTCTGACCCAATACAATCTCCACCCCTTATTCCATACCATTTGAGTCATGCTCAGGTCTCACATGTTTAGATCATCTTAACATTTAACGTGTATATTTCTCCAGTCCTTCAACAGAGAGATGCTTCTCTTCTACTCTATGCTTTTCTGTCACCGCTTTAGATGTTCCATAGCATGCAGGGCAGGAGAAGCAGCACATCCAACTGTTGGGCACCAACACCAGTTTGGTTTGGGTCGCCACTGCGTTCTTCTTGTTCCTTCTGAAACCTACTCTTCATCAGTCCACGTTGTCACTTCCTACAAGACACAACTCACATACCAGATTACTTTTCCCCCAAGGTTAAATTACCTTGAGGCACACATCGGGTTTCCCCATCTTCCCGCATTATCCACCAAGTACACCCAGGTCCTTGAGCAAAGACAATGCCACGAATGGGTTTGCCTTTTCCCATGGGAGGAGCAACCCACACTGCCTTCCCCAGCCACCTTCCCATGTGCACTACAGGGACCTTATCTCCTCCTACAGTATGTAGAGGTTCTGTTTGGGCAGAACCTGGACGGTTAGCAGATCCTCTAGAGTTAACCAGC
>CM036618.1:127084363-127113889 GCA_020746105.1 Trogon surrucura | reverse complement strand
GAAACCGGGAAAGAGCGCGCGCGCCCACCCCGACCGCTCCATATATATATACCCCGAGCATGACATCACGATGGTATCGAATATCCTAGCGACCCCCCTATGCCCGGATAGCTCCTTCACTGAGAATTAACCCTATCCTAGCTGAACCCAGTACACAGCTCATGAGGCACACTATATAAGTTTTTTCCCCCCTCTCTGGCTTAGTGCCCCGTAAAGGATTGCAGAGTTGGTGGGAACAGGGTAAAGTCTCAGCTTGGACTGGCTCGTGTGTGGAGGCTCTTTGCAGTAGTTGCTGCAGGAACTTGAGACACGCTCTGCCCCACAAGTACACGCTCTTTCCCTTCTATACGCTCCCTGTTGCAGTACCTGAACTGTCACAGAATTCAGGACATGAGTTTCTAAAAGGCAAGTGGTGATCTGTGAGACTTAGCTGTGTGCAGGCTTCTCTGAAGCAAGCATCAGGTTGCACCTTGGCACGTGAACCCTTCTGTTTAAGGCTTAGTAAAAGAACAAGGGAATTGTAATGGTTTTGAGAAGAAACCCGGAAGTTGCCGTTCAAGCCGTTTGGAATAAAACCAAACGGGATGAGAGTGGCTCTAGTGTAAGGGTTGGCTTCTAGGAGACAAGAGCTGGTAGTGGGTGATTTAGGAGTAGAAACGTAATTGGTCTGAAGTTCTCTGTGTTTTCGGAGGCAGAACAGTGCGAGGAGAGTATGCCTCTGGTGTTTGCATGGCTAGAGGCTTCTCCTGCTTTTCACCTTGCGCATACAGAGATTCTGTGTGTTGCTCTTGTATGGCTTTGGCTGCTCCTGATGGAGGGGAGAGGGCTTGACAGTGGGTGTTTTAAAAGAGCTGGGTCCTTGCTCTGCACTGCTTTCTGCTCCCCAGCTGAGTTTTGCCTGGTCGTGCTGCTCTGAGTTTTCTGGAAGCTGCTGTTTCTGTCTTGGAATCCAGGTGAGGATTGTGTGATGAAGATAGTTTCTGTCTGGTGTTTTGTTCAAGGTGTGGGATCTCGGTGAAGGCAGGAGGTGATTGAAGGATTCAGGTGTTTCGGGTGTTAAGCTTTAAATCTGGTGTTTCCAAGCACTTGAAACGTTTCTTTGAATCATGTTGTAAGGATTGATGTGGAACAGCCAGGTTTGCTGCTACCTTTTGTCCCCAGATAAATATGGGAAGCTGTGTGTAGCATTAGCTCTGTGCTTCTCTTCCGGCAAGACAGCTTCAATTCCCAAACACTTTTGGCTTGTTTCTTCGGTGTTGGTATCGTCTTCTTAGTTGGGGTAATAGAAGGCTAAAGTTGCACTCGTTTTTGCCTGACACTCAGTTTGGGAACTGGAAAGCAGTGAGGCATGTAGTTGCGTCTGCTGTCAGGGTAATAAATTTGTAAATGGCCAAGTTCCACGTTTGTTGGACTCGTGAGGCTGAAGTATGCAGGGCCAGGCAGTTCTCTGGCTTAGGTTGGCTTTCAAATAACAGCCTGAAACTTGTATCAAAACAAGTAAAACAGGCAGGACTGATGTAGAGATAGTTGCAAGAGTCTGGGCTTTGTATTGTAATGTAGAGACTTTACTTAATCCTGAATGATACTAGTTAGTTTGAAGCTTACAGTTTCATTTGTGAAGGCAGGATTTCGGTGTCGGTGTATTTTTGGTTTTTTTTTAAACTTTAGTCGTACCTCAGTGTTTTCTTGTATTGATTGTCTGTTGGTCTTTTATTATACAGTCACAAAGTCTGTTTCTCTTGGGGTGTCCTAGGGCCATCAGTCGTGCTGGTCCTGCTAGGTCAGAGCCTTCCCGTCCAGTTGAAGGGGATCGAGTCCCCGTGGTGTGTGTTAAGAATTTGTGGGAAACACTGGGTGGGTACTTGTTGCTTCTGTCCAAGATCAAGCTCTCTGTGGGTTTGCTTGTTCTCGAGGACCTGGCAGTGTTTGGTGGGTACTAATGAGACGACCTGAGGTTTCGTGTCCCCTATAAGGCAACTTAAATCTGGGTGAGATTATCCGATGTGTGTCTTCGTAATATGAATCGTGACATAACGATACCCATGTTCACTGTGTTTCAGGGAAACGTGCTGGTGACGACCGGGCGGGTCTCACGGCCCGAGACCCAGTAACTTCCAATAACACACAGCGTGTCCCCGAGCAGCGGCGGCTCCCACGCTAGGGATGCGGGAGGTGCAGAAGTTAAAGCTTGGGCAAGTACCGACTTTAGCCCCGGCCAGGCTTCGCGTGGCATCCAGCAGGGAGGGTGGCACCAGATGTTCCCGCGGTTGAAGCGCTGTAAGCTTGTTTCCTCACCAGTGTAAAAGCTGGAGCGTCTTGTGGCGACTTTGGAGCGGGCGCACCTCGTTAGGAGCTGGCGATTGCCCGGAGAGGCGCTCCGAGCCCTCGCTGCAACCGGGGCTCCCCAGGGACTGCGGGTCCGGTCGAGCGCTAGGGCAGCTGGGGATGGATCTGTTTCAATCCCTGCCCCGACATTTTCTGGTACCGCTTGGGTGCATTAGGCAGTTTATTTTCTTGGCTGCTTAAAACTAGAGTGTAGTATGCTTGTTGTTTTCCCTAAATGCGTCCCTTGATTGCCCAGGTGGTGCACGGGGGCAGCTGTGCCCCTGGGGAGAGGAGGGTGGGTCAAATGATGCCAATGGGACTAATCGTGGTCTCCCCCTCCCAGGGCGCTCAGGATATAAGGGCCCCTGGCAAGAGCCCCAGGGGCCTTTTGGTGGCTGCCGTGCCGGGAGGATCGCCGCGGGCCGCTCGTCGTCTCGCCCGTGCCGCTGGAGTTGCTGCCCTGTGTTCCCACGCTGCAGAGGGGCCCCGCACGACGGGACAGGTACTGCGTTTCTCTTCCCCCGTACCCTGGTGGCAGCGGCCCAGCTTCTTTTCTGTTTCTCTTGGGGTGTCCTAGGGCCGTCAGTCGTGCTGGTCCTGCTCGGTCAGAGCCTTCGCGTCCGGTCGAAGGGGATCGAGTCCCCGTGGCGCGTGATAAGAATTTGTGGGAAACACTGGGTGGGTATCTGTTGCTTCTCTCCTTGCATCTGGAATGAAATTTCTGACGTAAGTAAGGCAAAAGCACTGGTAAATACCTTTTGAATGTGGTGCTTTTAAATAGAGCAGAGAAGCTTCCCAGCTGTGTGATGGATGGGACCAGGTCACAAATGCTGGTGAGGAATCAGGGCCATGTTGCAGTCAGTTCAGCTGGCAAAGTGCAGCAGGGCAGGGAGAACATCAGGTCTCCACACGGCTGCTGGAGAAGAGACTGGCCAATGTCCTTTCTAGAAGCGACCTGAAATGGGCAGCAAAATCTGTTATTCCTGGGCATGTTGAAGCAAGCGGTGTCAAACTACTTCCGTGAAGGTGGCTGTGGCCTGGAATACGCAGTAGGTAACCTACAAGGCGCCGATGTTGGTCTTGAGAGGCAACAGACAGGAGAGGAAAATACCCCAGGATTGTGAAATGGCACAAGTGGAAGGTTGGTGAGCAGCTGGAGAAACTGCGGATTGTGGTTCAAAGCTGGCACGGATCTCTTCCACGTACGCTGAGAATACGTCTGTGTTGGCTTGGGGGGGGGGGGGGGTACACGCGTCTTCTGTCCAGAAATAACATTACAGGATATGACAGTGGAAAAAACAGCTCGTAGGTAGGTGAGAAATCAGTGTTTGCCAGCAGTGGCACAGACAGCTCTGGGTAGAACTTGAAGTCGTTAGAAATAGCGTGGGCTTTTGTGTCAGTCTTAGGCGTTTGGGGTTCTTTTAAAAGTTTTTTTGCAGTTGAGCACAAGAAATGAAGTGTGGCTTATCTTCAGCGCCGGGCTGTTACGGAAAATGATCTCGGAAGCCACGAGCGGAACCTGTAAGGACTGCAGTCCACCTCGAGTTACGGGCCACTACAGCTACAGGCGGTTGACTTGAATAGGAAGCTTCAGGACACTGCAGCAGTTGTGGGGGTTTATGCTTCCCCCCCCCGCCCCATTCTAAAACCTAAGGGGAAAAAGAGAGGGTGTCACGTCCTCCGAGATGAGAAGCCTGCGGAGGAGTTTGTGCAAGTTTGAGGTGTGTGATATAGAGACTAAAGGACACGACACCGTTGTGCTGGAGTCTCAAAGAGCAAAAACAATTTTCTGCAAATAGGAGGTATTGCTAATGTATGCTTGAGTCCGTAGTGCTTGGAGCTGGCTTTCTGCCTCGATAGATGCGTGTGACTGCTCCCAAGAGATGTGCTCAGACACAGGACCGCATCCGTCATCTCTGGAGGACTCGGTGTTAGAAAATACATAGTTCAATACCCATCCTAAGTTGTAACCTTATTTCTAACTCCTGTCACTACACAACTCTAACTTGAATGCATTATCGCTCCGACCTTCCCAGAACCTATCACAACAGTTACCTGTAAGAAACAACACTTTGTGTGTTACGATGTGCAAGCTTGGAGACTGGTGTTGATTCATAGTATCTAGATCGCTTATGGTCACGTTGGCAATACTTCAGGCCAGGCCCAGGGGTGAGGGTGGGCAGGTGGCTGCCCTACGGCTGCGGCCCCTGGGAAAGAGGAGCTCGGGGCGCCCGTTCCTCGTCCGTAGCTGTGGGCTGCGAGTTATCGAGGGCGCTGCGGGGTGGTGTGGCGACTCGGCCCCCGCCCCGGGCGAGGGAGAGCGCCTGGGCGGGGGTTGCTCGCTGGGAACGCTTTGCGACCCTAAGGGCGCTTGCCATACAAAGCCACTAACTCCCTCCTTTTGGCAGAGCTCCGACTGTTCCGTGCCCCTTGGCAAGAGGAACAGTCTTTTCCCAGCAAGCTTGGACTTGTGCCTGGCCTCACGCGCGGCAGTGACACGCGTGTTTCCAAGGGCGCGGAGAAGTGGGACTCGAATGTGCGAGGGGGGTAGGTGGCGGTTGTTTGCCCGGGGATCGCTTTCCCGGGTTTTACTCTTCTCTGCTATTTCCTCCCCGCCTTGTCCTCCCCGGGGGCGGCTGGGTGGCAGGGGCGGTGGGGTGCTCGGCTGTGGCTCAGCCTTGGGGGGCCACCTGCTGCGGCCAGCTGCTGGAGCGACCTGCCCGTTTGCTTTCCCTGCTCGCCAGCCGTCTCGCGGCCGGAGGTGAGTGGCGTCGTGCGGCGTCTCTCCCCGCCCCGGGAGGAAGGCGTGCGGGCCGAGGAGAGCGGCGCCCCAGAGCCCCGGGGTCGGGGTTTGCTGCGGAGGAGAGCCCTGTTGCTGCCCGGGCTGCTTCTCCTCCCGGCTGCCGGGCTGGGGGACACGGGCAGAGGCATCCGCCGGGCTTGTGAAGCCGCCCGGGGCTGGAGCCTTGCGGCGGGTTTCCGTGCCGCTCTCGTTTTGCCGCGCAGCGCGCGGTCCTCGGCCGGTACGGGAGCGAGCGGCGCATGCGCGGTGGCGCCAGTACCGTTTGCCCTCACTTCTGCCGGCGCATGCGCGGCGGCGCCGCTGAGGTCGGCGTTGCGCGCTGCCAGTCCCTTCTGCCCTCACTTCGGCCGGCGCATGCGCGGCGGCGCCGCTGAGGTCGGCGCTGCGTGCTGCCAGTACTGTCTGCCCTCACTTCGGCCGGCGCATGCGCGGAGGCGCCGCTGAGGTCGGCGCTGCGTGCTGCCAGTCCCTTCTGCCCTTACATGTCTGCCGGTGCTCGCTACCGCCCCCATATGTCCGAAACGCGGTCCTGCGGCGGCGAGGCGCAGTGGCGCCGTGTCGTTTGCTGCTCTCTCCTGCTCCTGCGTGGCCCAAATGCGGTTCCGAAGCGCCGGCGGGAGAAGCCCCGCGGCTCTTCGGGAGGTGGCGGGGGCTCGTACGGCTCCGTGCCCGAACCGCGGTCCTGGGAGGTGGCGGGAGCTCACTGGGGTCTGTGCCCGAACCGCGGTCCCGCAGCCGGGCGCCTCCCTTGCCCATAGGCGCTTGAATTTTTGCTGCTCGCTGCTGCCGCCCGGTGGACAAAGTGCGGTACTGCAGCCGGGCGCGGCATATGGTCAGGTGCGCTTGAACGCTTGCTGCTCGCTACTGGCATCGTGTGTCCGAAAAGCGGTACTGCAGCCGGCAGCAGCTTCCTCGGCCGAGGGCTTTATCTCTCGCTCTGTAGTGTCAGTCTCTAGCCAAACTGTAGCGTCGTGGCAGCGGACCGGAAGGGCGCGTATGCGAGCGACAGGCCGCGCCCCTAACGACAGGCCACGCCCCCTGGAGACGGCGCTGAAGGGGAAGGGCTCCGTTGGAGGACTCGAGCAGCGAGGGACACGAGGCCAGAGCGCCGCCGCACCAGCGAGGCGGCTGGGCAGAGCGGTGCCGCCATGTTGGAGGACCGGAGCAGCGAGAGGAGAGACCAGAGCGCCGCCGAACCAGCGAGGCGAGCGGGCAGAGCGGTACCAGCCTCCTTCCGCACACTCCCCCGTCCCCCGCCGGGCCGCGGAAACACGGCAAGTTTTTTCTCTTTTGGCAAAATCCTTCAGTGCAGAGCCGTGGGGGGGGGGGAGGGGACCCGCTGCGCCATGGAGCGGGGGTCCGGGGCGGGGCCGTGGGGGCAAGCCCGGCGTCCCGGGGGGCAGAATTGGGGTCCCCCCCCCAATTTGGGCCGTACTTGAGGAGACTGTGGGGCTGGAGAAGAGCTCGGTGAAGATGGGGACGGAGTCGCTGATGAGGGTGATGTTGCCGTAGGCGGGAGGGGGGAGGAATTTTGGGGGGGGCCGAGCCGATCTGCGACGTCCGCACGTGGCACGGGAAGGTCTTGTTGGTGGCCCAGGGGCATGTGATCACCTGGGGGGGGTCACGGGGGTCCGGTGTCCCCCCTGGAGGGTGTCCGGCCTCCCGCCTGTCACCGGGAAGACGGTGTGGGCGTGGAGGTGGGTGCTGGGCTGGATCCCGTTGGCGATCTTCTCGGGCACCTGCCTGGGGAGCCCGAAGGCGGTGGCGGGCACGGCCGGGAACCTGGGCGGTACAGTGGGGCCTCGTGCGAGGCTCGTGCAAGGGGGCCCTGAGCAAGCCGCCCTCACCACTATGGGAGCCCCCCCCCCGCCAGACCCAGCCTCGTGCGAGCTCCCGGTGCGCTGCCCTTCGCACGAGGACCTGTCCTCGTGGAAACCGTGTCCCTGTGCAAATCTCATCCCCGTGCAAACCCCACGCATTTGCACACCTGACCAGCTGTGCCAGCAATCACAGGAGGGCGGGGGGTTCGGGTAACCCAAAGGGACCGCTCACAATGTGCCTTCCCACGGTGCTCAGGATATAAGGACCCCTCGGAAGAGCCCCCGGGAACTGCTGGTGCCGGGAGGATTGTCGCGGGCCGCTCCTCATCTGCCTCGTGCTGCTGGAGTCGCTGCCCCCCTGTTGCCACGCCACCGAGGAGCCCCGCTCGACGGAACAGGTGGTTGTATTGCTAATTGGCCTGGGGTGGGGCATCCCGCAGGAGACAGACACAGGCACCAACAGAAAGGTCGGCTTATTTTACTGTGTCTTTCAAATCAGCGCAAGAATAAGGCAATGCGAGCTTATTACACTCTAGTTTTAAGCAGCAAGGAGAACAAGCAGAACGTAGCGACCGTTTGAACCCTAGCGTGGACGAGAAAATGCCGCTGTCCCCATCGTCGCAGGCAGAGATCTGTTACTGCCCGTGGAGGGCGGTGGTGATTATGTCGCAGAGCTGGTTGTGGCTTTGGCTTGGACATCCGCAAGGGAAACCCTTGCAACTGACGGAGTTGGACCACGGCTGTTGGATTTGCGTCTTCACGTAGAGTGGGGCGTAAAAGGTGACGGTGGCTACTCATATGGTGGGGCACTGTGGTCTGTTCACCGAAACTGCTGTTCCAGACCGACCGACCGAGGCCTGGGGAAGATGCGTTTTGAAACTGGGGAGGAGGGTGAGCAGGGGAAAGGGAGGGGGGAGACAAAGCGCTGATATTTTGGGAGATTTGCAAGCAAAGGTCTGCAGTTGAAGGAAGGACAGAAGCTGTCAAACGGAACAGACCGGAAGCGATCGCACCCCAGTTAGGTGTCGGGGTTTAGAAACAAGTAGGGAGTCTGCAGGCTGAGGAGCGTAGATTTGTTTTGTTTCCGGAAGGAGGAGTTGGGTAACTTCTAACGCTTTTGTGTTTTGTCTTTTGTGTGATTAGAAAGCTCTCCGAAGAGAATCTGCTGATGTTTACCACATGCTGAATTTTAATACCGGATGTGACTTTGCCGACGCTTTCCTCCCGCGAGGGTATGCTTCAGCTTCGTTGCGTGTGTATTCTGGGTGCCTAGGTAGGTAGCCTTCGATAACGTTAACTGCTCGGTCTGTGCTACAGGCTTTAATAGACCGGGACTGTTGTGTTCGTGTTTCGGACACTAACAGATCACACTTTAGCTGGTATTTTTGAGAAACGCTTTCTTTTATGTGCTGAAAGCATCTTTTCGTTGATCTGTCGCTTTTCCTCTGGAAAGCAGAGAATAGATTTACTCATTTAGGCGGGCTGAAAATGCAGACTAAGTAATAGAGGCGTGTTGCTGTGAGGTGTCACAGCAACGTGTCTCCGAGTTGAGAACGTTTTTTGTGGTGGCGTTTAGCATCAGCCTGAAAGAGGCTGCCTCCCGGTCTAGGGATTCTGTGTGGTAATGTAAAAGGTACAAGAGATGTAATTACTGAAATTTAGTCGTTGTCAAATCAGCATCTTGAGTCAACGATAACTGATGTATTTAGTGGCGTGATGGCGATCCAGTCTGAAAAACTGCACTCGAAGTTGCAAATTGCTCAAAGGTCTAGCCTGAAAACGTTGCTTTCCGAGTACCGTGAAATCTGCCTGCGGGGTTGGTTCAAAGACCGCAAGTCCTCTTTAAGCGAAGCTGAACTTAGCAGTTTCCTGAAATTCTACGTTATTTCTCGTCTTTATTCTAAGAAAATCGTGAGACCTGCTCTGAATTCTTCATAAACACTGCTACAAGACATTCCACCACAAAGATGGCTGCAGCCTTCCAGGAAGAAATACCTGCGTGTTCGGTAGAAGGTGAGACTTGGAAGATCCCGTTCTTTCTGAAGTCCTGTACGGAAAACCTTGACAACCGTCTGGGGACTTTCCTGGGTGCTGGGTGTGTAGAGATGGCGGAAATATAGACGGGCTGAAATCCTGAAGTTGGTGTGGGTTTTTTCGTTGTTTTGTGGGGGTTTTTTGTTGTTGGGGTTTTTTTCTTTTTTTTTTTTTTTTTTTTTTTTTTTTTAGCAAGCGTTCTTTTTCTGGCAGTAATCTCAGTGTAGTGGATTGTTTAAAGTACTCGCCTTTACTCCGAAAAAGACGGGGCAGAGCTAACAAGCGCGGCCCCCGCTTTCTGTGGGATGCCCGGCCAGGTTGCCGGCCACTCCCGTGCACCCAGCAGATGAAATTCAGCACTTCAGTGCAAGAAGAGAGTAATGATTTTTAACTCCCACTTGTACCTATTTCCGAGAAAGTGTGGGAACCTGGATGGAATTCTGACATGTTGTAGCCGTCGGTCGTTGTGGTAGAATATTCCAGACGGTCTCCTCGAAAGTGCCTGTCATGGAAAGATCACAAGTTTGTAGGGTACGAGACGTCACTGTAGAGTTTATTTAGTTTTAAACTCGGACTTGTAGTTTCTCTTTGTGCTCCCGTGCTTCCAGCATAACTTTGCAACCCTTCACTTCTTTCTGGTTCGGTGGAGGTTAGATCTCCTTTTTATTGGTGAGTCCACGTTTGTCTTCATTTGAGGTTGATGAGCTTTATTCTGGCAGACAACATGATAGGCTTCTTGATTTAGCTGGGGCGTTTGTACAGAGGCAGTCCTCGTCAGAAAGATCTCTGAGGGTGTGCAGTTTTAAGCTAGAGAAGATGATTCGAATAAAATGGCTCGGCTTGGTCTTAAACTCAGATATTTCAAGCCGCTCTCTGGGCCCTTCGTAAGAGCCCCTGAGGCCTTTTGGTGGCTGCCGTGCCGGGAGGATCGCCGCGGGCCGTTCGTCGTCTCGCCCGTGCCGCTGGAGTTGCTGCCCTGTGTTCCCACGCTGCAGAGGGGCCCCGCACGACGGGACAGGTACTGCGTTTCTCTTCCCCCGTACCCTGGTGGCAGCGGCCCAGCTTCTTTTCTGTTTCTCTTGGGGTGTCCTAGGGCCGTCAGTCGTGCTGGTCCTGCTCGGTCAGAGCCTTCGCGTCCGATCGAAGGGGATCGAGTCCCCGTGGCGCGTGATAAGAATTTGTGGGAAACACTGGGTGGGTATCTGTTGCTTCTCTCCTTGCATCTGGAATGAAATTTCTGACGTAAGTAAGGCAAAAGCACTGGTAAATACCTTTTGAATGTGGTGCTTTTAAATAGAGCAGAGAAGCTTCCCAGCTGTGTGATGGATGGGACCAGGTCACAAATGCTGGTGAGGAATCGGGGCCATGTTGCAGTCAGTTCAGCTGGCAAAGTGCAGCAGGGCAGGGAGAACATCAGGTCTCCACACGGCTGCTGGAGAAGAGACTGGCCAATGTCCTTTCTAGAAGCGACCTGAAATGGGCAGCAAAATCTGTTATTCCTGGGCATGTTGAAGCAAGCGGTGTCAAACTACTTCCGTGAAGGTGGCTGTGGCCTGGAATACGCAGTAAGTAACCTACAAGGCGCCGATGTTGGTCTTGAGAGGCAACAGACAGGAGAGGAAAATACCCCAGGATTGTGAAATGGCACAAGTGGAAGGTTGGTGAGCAGCTGGAGAAACTGCGGATTGTGGTTCAAAGCTGGCACGGATCTCTTCCACGTACGCTGAGAATACGTCTGTGTTGGCTTGGGGGGGGGGGGGGGTACACGCGTCTTCTGTCCAGAAATAACATTACAGGATATGACAGTGGAAAAAACAGCTCGTAGGTAGGTGAGAAATCAGTGTTTGCCAGCAGTGGCACAGACAGCTCTGGGTAGAACTTGAAGTCGTTAGAAATAGCGTGGGCTTTTGTGTCAGTCTTAGGCGTTTGGGGTTCTTTTAAAAGTTTTTTTGCAGTTGAGCACAAGAAATGAAGTGTGGCTTATCTTCAGCGCTGGGCTGTTACGGAAAATGATCTCGGAAGCCACGAGCGGAACCTGTAAGGACTGCAGTCCACCTCGAGTTACGGGCCACTACAGCTACAGGCGGTTGACTTGAATAGGAAGCTTCAGGACACTGCAGCAGTTGTGGGGGTTTATGCTTCCCCCCCCCGCCCCATTCTAAAACCTAAGGGGAAAAAGAGAGGGTGTCACGTCCTCCGAGATGAGAAGCCTGCGGAAGAGTTTGTGCAAGTTTGAGGTGTGTGATATAGAGACTAAAGGACACGACACCGTTGTGCTGGAGTCTCAAAGAGCAAAAACAATTTTCTGCAAATAGGAGGTATTGCTAATGTATGCTTGAGTCCGTAGTGCTTGGAGCTGGCTTTCTGCCTCGATAGATGCGTGTGACTGCTCCCAAGAGATGTGCTCAGACACAGGACCGCATCCGTCATCTCTGGAGGACTCGGTGTTAGAAAATACATAGTTCAATACCCATCCTAAGTTGTAACCTTATTTCTAACTCCTGTCACTACACAACTCTAACTTGAATGCATTATCGCTCCCACCTTCCCAGAACCTATCACAACAGTTACCTGTAAGAAACAACACTTTGTGTGTTACGATGTGCAAGCTTGGAGACTGGTGTTGATTCATAGTATCTAGATCGCTTATGGTCACGTTGGCAATACTTCAGGCCAGGCCCAGGGGTGAGGGTGGGCAGGTGGCTGCCCTACGGCTGCGGCCCCTGGGAAAGAGGAGCTCGGGGCGCCCGTTCCTCGTCCGTAGCTGTGGGCTGCGAGTTATCGAGGGCGCTGCGGGGTGGTGTGGCGACTCGGCCCCCGCCCCGGGCGAGGGAGAGCGCCTGGGCGGGGGTTGCTCGCTGGGAACGCTTTGCGACCCTAAGGGCGCTTGCCATACAAAGCCACTAACTCCCTCCTTTTGGCAGAGCTCCGACTGTTCCGTGCCCCTTGGCAAGAGGAACAGTCTTTTCCCAGCAAGCTTGGACTTGTGCCTGGCCTCACGCGCGGCAGTGACACGCGTGTTTCCAAGGGCGCGGAGAAGTGGGACTCGAATGTGCGAGGGGGGTAGGTGGCGGTTGTTTGCCCGGGGATCGCTTTCCCGGGTTTTACTCTTCTCTGCTATTTCCTCCCCGCCTTGTCCTCCCCGGGGGCGGCTGGGTGGCAGGGGCGGTGGGGTGCTCGGCTGTGGCTCAGCCTTGGGGGGCCACCTGCTGCGGCCAGCTGCTGGAGCGACCTGCCCGTTTGCTTTCCCTGCTCGCCAGCCGTCTCGCGGCCGGAGGTGAGTGGCGTCGTGCGGCGTCTCTCCCCGCCCCGGGAGGAAGGCGTGCGGGCCGAGGAGAGCGGCGCCCCAGAGCCCCGGGGTCGGGGTTTGCTGCGGAGGAGAGCCCTGTTGCTGCCCGGGCTGCTTCTCCTCCCGGCTGCCGGGCTGGGGGACACGGGCAGAGGCATCCGCCGGGCTTGTGAAGCCGCCCGGGGCTGGAGCCTTGCGGCGGGTTTCCGTGCCGCTCTCGTTTTGCCGCGCAGCGCGCGGTCCTCGGCCGGTACGGGAGCGAGCGGCGCATGCGCGGTGGCGCCAGTACCGTTTGCCCTCACTTCTGCCGGCGCATGCGCGGCGGCGCCCCTGAGGTCGGCGTTGCGCGCTGCCAGTCCCTTCTGCCCTCACTTCGGCCGGCGCATGCGCGGCGGCGCCGCTGAGGTCGGCGCTGCGTGCTGCCAGTACTGTCTGCCCTCACTTCGGCCGGCGCATGCGCGGAGGCGCCGCTGAGGTCGGCGCTGCGTGCTGCCAGTCCCTTCTGCCCTTACGTGTCTGCCGGTGCTCGCTACCGCCCCCATATGTCCGAAACGCGGTCCTGCGGCGGCGAGGCGCAGTGGCGCCGTGTCGTTTGCTGCTCTCTCCTGCTCCTGCGTGGCCCAAATGCGGTTCCGAAGCGCCGGCGGGAGAAGCCCCGCGGCTCTTCGGGAGGTGGCGGGGGCTCGTACGGCTCCGTGCCCGAACCGCGGTCCCGGGAGGTGGCGGGAGCTCACTGGGGTCTGTGCCCGAACCGCGGTCCCGCAGCCGGGCGCCTCCCTTGCCCATAGGCGCTTGAATTTTTGCTGCTCGCTGCTGCCGCCCGGTGGACAAAGTGCGGTACTGCAGCCGGGCGCGGCATATGGTCAGGTGCGCTTGAACGCTTGCTGCTCGCTACTGGCATCGTGTGTCCGAAAAGCGGTACTGCAGCCGGCAGCAGCTTCCTCGGCCGAGGGCTTTATCTCTCGCTCTGTAGTGTCAGTCTCTAGCCAAACTGTAGCGTCGTGGCAGCGGACCGGAAGGGCGCGTATGCGAGCGACAGGCCGCGCCCCTAACGACAGGCCACGCCCCCTGGAGACGGCGCTGAAGGGGAAGGGCTCCGTTGGAGGACTCGAGCAGCGAGGGACACGAGGCCAGAGCGCCGCCGCACCAGCGAGGCGGCTGGGCAGAGCGGTGCCGCCATGTTGGAGGACCGGAGCAGCGAGAGGAGAGACCAGAGCGCCGCCGAACCAGCGAGGCGAGCGGGCAGAGCGGTACCAGCCCCCTTCCGCACACTCCCCCGTCCCCCGCCGGGCCGCGGAAACACGGCAAGTTTTTTCTCTTTTGGCAAAATCCTTGAGTGCAGAGCCGTGGGGGGGGTGGAGGGGACCCGCTGCGCCATGGAGCGGGGGTCCGGGGCGGGGCCGTGGGGGCAAGCCCGGCGTCCCGGGGGGCAGAATTGGGGTCCCCCCCAATTTGGGCCGTACTTGAGGAGACTGTGGGGCTGGAGAAGAGCTCGGTGAAGATGGGGACGGAGTCGCTGATGAGGGTGATGTTGCCGTAGGCGGGAGGGGGGAGGAATTTTGGGGGGGGGCCGAGCCGATCTGCGACGTCCGCACGTGGCACGGGAAGGTCTTGTTGGTGGCCCAGGGGCATGTGATCACCTGGGGGGGGTCACGGGGGTCCGGTGTCCCCCCTGGAGGGTGTCCGGCCTCCCGCCTGTCACCGGGAAGACGGTGTGGGCGTGGAGGTGGGTGCTGGGCTGGATCCCGTTGGCGATCTTCTCGGGCACCTGCCTGGGGAGCCCGAAGGCGGTGGCGGGCACGGCCGGGAACCTGGGCGGTACAGTGGGGCCTCGTGCGAGGCTCGTGCAAGGGGGCCCTGAGCAAGCCGCCCTCACCACTATGGGAGCCCCCCCCCGCCAGACCCAGCCTCGTGCGAGCTCCCGGTGCGCTGCCCTTCGCACGAGGACCTGTCCTCGTGGAAACCGTGTCCCTGTGCAAATCTCATCCCCGTGCAAACCCCACGCATTTGCACACCTGACCAGCTGTGCCAGCAATCACAGGAGGGCGGGGGGTTCGGGTAACCCAAAGGGACCGCTCACAATGTGCCTTCCCACGGTGCTCAGGATATAAGGACCCCTCGGAAGAGCCCCCGGGAACTGCTGGTGCCGGGAGGATTGTCGCGGGCCGCTCCTCATCTGCCTCGTGCTGCTGGAGTCGCTGCCCCCTGTTGCCACGCCACCGAGGAGCCCCGCTCGACGGAACAGGTGGTTGTATTGCTAATTGGCCTGGGGTGGGGCATCCCGCAGGAGACAGACACAGGCACCAACAGAAAGGTCGGCTTATTTTACTGTGTCTTTCAAATCAGCGCAAGAATAAGGCAATGCGAGCTTATTACACTCTAGTTTTAAGCAGCAAGGAGAACAAGCAGAACGTAGCGACCGTTTGAACCCTAGCGTGGACGAGAAAATGCCGCTGTCCCCATCGTCGCAGGCAGAGATCTGTTACTGCCCGTGGAGGGCGGTGGTGATTATGTCGCAGAGCTGGTTGTGGCTTTGGCTTGGACATCCGCAAGGGAAACCCTTGCAACTGACGGAGTTGGACCGCGGCTGTTGGATTTGCGTCTTCACGTAGAGTGGGGCGTAAAAGGTGACGGTGGCTACTCATATGGTGGGGCACTGTGGTCTGTTCACCGAAACTGCTGTTCCAGACCGACCGACCGAGGCCTGGGGAAGATGCGTTTTGAAACTGGGGAGGAGGGTGAGCAGGGGAAAGGGAGGGGGGAGACAAAGCGCTGATATTTTGGGAGATTTGCAAGCAAAGGTCTGCAGTTGAAGGAAGGACAGAAGCTGTCAAACGGAACAGACCGGAAGCGATCGCACCCCAGTTAGGTGTCGGGGTTTAGAAACAAGTAGGGAGTCTGCAGGCTGAGGAGCGTAGATTTGTTTTGTTTCCGGAAGGAGGAGTTGGGTAACTTCTAACGCTTTTGTGTTTTGTCTTTTGTGTGATTAGAAAGCTCTCCGAAGAGAATCTGCTGATGTTTACCACATGCTGAATTTTAATACCGGATGTGACTTTGCCGACGCTTTCCTCCCGCGAGGGTATGCTTCAGCTTCGTTGCGTGTATATTCTGGGTGCCTAGGTAGGTAGCCTTCGATAACGTTAACTGCTCGGTCTGTGCTACAGGCTTTAATAGACCGGGACTGTTGTGTTCGTGTTTCGGACACTAACAGATCACACTTTAGCTGGTATTTTTGAGAAACGCTTTCTTTTATGTGCTGAAAGCATCTTTTCGTTGATCTGTCGCTTTTCCTCTGGAAAGCAGAGAATAGATTTACTCATTTAGGCGGGCTGAAAATGCAGACTAAGTAATAGAGGCGTGTTGCTGTGAGGTGTCACAGCAACGTGTCTCCGAGTTGAGAACGTTTTTTGTGGTGGCGTTTAGCATCAGCCTGAAAGAGGCTGCCTCCCGGTCTAGGGATTCTGTGTGGTAATGTAAAAGGTACAAGAGATGTAATTACTGAAATTTAGTCGTTGTCAAATCAGCATCTTGAGTCAACGATAACTGATGTATTTAGTGGCGTGATGGCGATCCAGTCTGAAAAACTGCACTCGAAGTTGCAAATTGCTCAAAGGTCTAGCCTGAAAACGTTGCTTTCCGAGTACCGTGAAATCTGCCTGCGGGGTTGGTTCAAAGACCGCAAGTCCTCTTTAAGCGAAGCTGAACTTAGCAGTTTCCTGAAATTCTACGTTATTTCTCGTCTTTATTCTAAGAAAATCGTGAGACCTGCTCTGAATTCTTCATAAACACTGCTACAAGACATTCCACCACAAAGATGGCTGCAGCCTTCCAGGAAGAAATACCTGCGTGTTCGGTAGAAGGTGAGACTTGGAAGATCCCGTTCTTTCTGAAGTCCTGTACGGAAAACCTTGACAACCGTCTGGGGACTTTCCTGGGTGCTGGGTGTGTAGAGATGGCGGAAATATAGACGGGCTGAAATCCTGAAGTCGGTGTGGGTTTTTTCGTTGTTTTGTGGGGTTTTTTTGTTGTTGGGGTTTTTTTCTTTTTTTTTTTTTTTTTTTTTTTTTTTAGCAAGCGTTCTTTTTCTGGCAGTAATCTCAGTGTAGTGGATTGTTTAAAGTACTCGCCTTTACTCCGAAAAAGACGGGGCAGAGCTAACAAGCGCGGCCCCCGCTTTCTGTGGGATGCCCGGCCAGGTTGCCGGCCACTCCCGTGCACCCAGCAGATGAAATTCAGCACTTCAGTGCAAGAAGAGAGTAATGATTTTTAACTCCCACTTGTACCTATTTCCGAGAAAGTGTGGGAACCTGGATGGAATTCTGACATGTTGTAGCCGTCGGTCGTTGTGGTAGAATATTCCAGACGGTCTCCTCGAAAGTGCCTGTCATGGAAAGATCACAAGTTTGTAGGGTACGAGACGTCACTGTAGAGTTTATTTAGTTTTCAACTCGGACTTGTAGTTTCTCTTTGTGCTCCCGTGCTTCCAGCATAACTTTGCAACCCTTCACTTCTTTCTGGTTCGGTGGAGGTTAGATCTCCTTTTTATTGGTGAGTCCACGTTTGTCTTCATTTGAGGTTGATGAGCTTTATTCTGGCAGACAACATGATAGGCTTCTTGATTTAGCTGGGGCGTTTGTACAGAGGCAGTCCTCGTCAGAAAGATCTCTGAGGGTGTGCAGTTTTAAGCTAGAGAAGATGATTCGAATAAAATGGCTCGGTTTGGTTTTAAACTCAGATATTTCTAGGCGCTCGCACATCTTTCCAAAGTATTACCTTTAATATTTTCCTTTAGAAGCTTTTGAAGTAAATTCCATCCTTGCAGAGTTTTCTCGCCTGTTTCGCTACACCCTCTCACTTTTTCGATAATCTGAAGTATTTGCCCTGCTTTGCGTTACTTTCTGTGGAAACCACAAAGGTTTGAGAGTGTGCCCATAACCAGGGTCTTCTATTGTATTGGGCTTTGGGGTTTGGGGGTTCTTTTTTTTGATTTGGTTTGGGTGGGGGTGTTTAGTTTCCTTTTCGCTGCTTCCCTCTCCAGCTAATTGTAGAGGTATTCCTTTCCGAGATGCACGTATTTTTCTTTGTATGATAAAGGGACGCGATAGCTTCCGCATGCACGCCCTGAAAACAGATCTTTTTATCCCCTCCCGCCTCTCAGGTCTTCTTGGCACAGTTATTGCAAAAGACTGGTAGGCAGGCTCCTTTTGTATGCATGTTTAATTTGAATTGTGCTAGTTTAGACTATAGCCTATCTTTTTTGTTTTGGTGATGCCTGAATTACTTGGCGTCATCTTCTGCTTTCAGGTCTTAATTGCTGCTGTGGCTCACGCCGGTGTCGAGACCTGTGATTAAATGTGGACAGCCGCAATTGTCAAGTAGCAGAAGGGTATGTGGCACGACTTGTTAAACTCGTTTTCGGTTGTGCCGTGTTGCTCGATCGTGTCTGTGTTGGAAAAAAATGCTGTTTAATGTGTAATAGACCAAACACATAACCCTGGCTTTAATGGCTTTCGTAGTTTAGTACAATAATAGAGCGTTAATGCTTGGGGCCGAATGCTCTCGATTATGCTGTCTTGATGCAGATTTTTGCGATGAATATCTGGAAAAGTTGGTTTAAAACCAATACTGACTGATTAGAAGTTCTGGTTTGCCCTTGAATTTTTGTTTGCCCACTCGGGTTGGCTTTCGCACGTGGGGGGAGCGGGGAGGACCGCCCCCGCCCCCCCGCCCCGCTCGTCCCAGCCCTTCGGCGCAGCCGCACGGCGCCGGTGAGCAGCCCCCCCCGCATGCCCGCCCCAGCGAGTCCCCAAGACGCGGCAGAGCCGGGGGCCGGGGGGCTCCCATCCCGCTCCAGGGGAGCTCGTGCCCGCACGGAACACGCGGAGTCGGAGCGGGGAATCCCCCCCTCCTTGCCTGGCCCAGTGGTAAATCCCAGACCACGCCCCGCGTCAAACCACGCCCCCAGGCGCAAGCCCCGCCCCTGTTCCAGCCCCCTGCTGCCCGCGCGCTGCGTCCCACCGCGCATGCGTGGGCACGGCCTAGCCGGGCTTCGGGGACCGTGCTGCCTCCGGTGCGTCTCGCTGCCGGGCCGGCGGCCGCGGCGCGGCGGCTCCTGCCTTCCTTCGCCGCTGCCCTCCCGCCCCTCCGAGGAGCGCTGGGGTGGCGTGTCGGAGAACGTCGCGGGCCTGGCGGTACCGGGAGGTGAGTGCGAGGGCGGGGCGCGGCCTCGGGGGCCCCGGGCAGGCCCGGAGGAGGGCGGGCTGCAGAGGCAGCCTCCGAGGCCCCGGAGGCGGTGGCTGGGACGGGAGCGGCGGCCCGTCGGCGCCCGGCTCCCGAGGGTCCTCGGCCTTCAGCCGGCCCGCCCCGCCGCGGAGCTGGGGACCCAGAGGGGCGGTTGGGGTCGAGCCGGAGGCGAAACTGGGGCCAGTATCGAGACATGTAGCCGCTTATTCTCCTGGTTTCTTCTTTTCTTTGCGTCTTGAGAAAGATAAGCTAACAACCCCCATAAATTGCGACCTGTGTTTGTTGCCTTGCTACAAGAAGAAAAGTAGTATTTTCGCAGTGCTTAATTTGTGAACAGTAGAGCCGCTGAGCGGGCTTTTTCTCCTGTGGTGCTATTCCCTTTTTTGGTGGTCTGGTGAAGCTATCATGTAGTAATTTAGCAGCGTGTATCGCATGTGTACCATAACATTTTGGGCCGAGGAAGTGTGCTGTGTAGCTAAGCTGTTGCCATTACTTAACGTACACTCCTATATTAAGTATTAAATGTGTATTCTAGTTGTCGGGAGGCTTCTTTATATGGAAGGAGTTATCTGGTCGTGCCACTGTGTGGAGAAATTCAAAGCCAGGTGCTTAACTGTTTGGATCGAGACAAAGAGGATTGTTTCTTTTCCTTACATTTTTAGGCTTGTAATGTTCCTGCCCTTGTAATGTGGCTCCTGCCCAGCCGTGCTCTGCTGCCGTGTGAAGCTGATGACGACAGCATTGATGACATCAGCGGGGGAAGAGCTGAACTCCAGGGACAGAGAGGTCGGTCTTGTCCTAGTCTTGTACAGTACGTTTCTAAATCGCTGATGATTCTGAATGACTTCTAGCGATGCCGGGTGAGGAGATGGCTGATAATGAACTAGAGCCAGGGCTCTCCATGCACTTCTCTCTCTCTGTCCCTGGTGTTTTGAGGGGAGGTTCTGTCCCAGGGTCCTTGGAAGTTTGGTCATTCTTTTAGTTTCCCCCTCGTTTGTAGGTGGAGATGTCAGGGCTGACTCACAGGGTGAAGTGGCCAATTTTGCCTCTGCCGGTGTAACTGTGTGCGATTGAATGTGTGTTCTCCGAGTGTCTGTGTGGGGGAATTGCTGCTGTCAGGGCTGCTGAATTTCCTGCTTGCAGTTTCCTCCCAGTGTCCCGATGACTTTTGCATATGAGAGCAAAGGGCTGAGGCGGGTGAAAGCCTTCAGGCTTTCTGCTCTGATGGTCCCCTCACCCCACCTCCTGCCCCTACAAAAGAACAGGCAGAGTTTTTTGTCATCTCCAGATAGCGGTTGTTCGGGTCCAAGCACCGAGAGCAGTTAGCTTCTAAGTGCCTTTTTGTTTGGTTTTGGTGTGAGAACTTGCCTTTAATGGCTTTGCAAGTGGCCGATAGCGATTCTGCATTGGGGGGGGGAGGGGGGGGGGGCTACTGCACAATGACAGCCTCGAGCACCACTTGCTGGAAAGGAGTAAAAGAAAGCAGCAGCCAACAGAGAGATTGCCCGTGCTGTGCTTTGGCTCCCTGGTGAGCCTCTGGGCATTCTGGGTGTTGGCAGTAGACCGCTATAATTCCCGTTTTACTTTTAGGGTTCGTCTGTCAGGGCTCGGAAACACTTACTTTACCCAGGCTGTATTAGTTGGCAGCGCTTTGCTGCCCGGTCTTTTACTGCTGGAGCTGTAGGGCAGAGCAGTCGCAGAAGCCTAGTGTCCTGGATTTAGCTAAAAACCCAGTCCTGTTTAGTGATTGTTACTTTGCAGTTTAGCGTCTTCTAAAAGACTGCACGTTCTGAAGTCAGCAGCATGTTTTTGCAGCCAGTGTCTGCTACCGGCAGTGATAACACCTGATGTTACAGTTATGGCCCGGGACTGGTGTGCAGAAAGGCTCTTGCTTGTACTTACTCCTGTAGTGACCAAGGCCACTGCTGGCTCTAGTGTGCAACGCTGGGGGTTCTGGGTAGTAAGAGGGGTCCCAAGGAAGTAAAAGGTTGCACCTCCGGGGGGATAATAGACAGGACAGCTGCTAACTTCAGAACGTGCAGCCGTTTAGAAGACCCTAAACTGCAGAGCAAAAATCACTGAACAGGACTGGGTTTTTAGCTAAACGCAGGACGCCTGTGATTGATAGAAATTGTCAAGGTCTGGGCAAATGTTAGTGACTGGTGACTGTCCTCTGAACTCCAACAAACTGTTTACCAGCGTAGTTCCTGTGGAGCAAGCAGCAAGAACCCTCCAGAACAGAAGTCAGTAGCTGATTTACTTAGAGCAGCAGTGAAGGCGAGCAAAAGGTGGTCGCTCTCCGGCTGCATCTTTGGTTTTGTACAGCTTGTTTAAATGTAATGGTCCGAGTTTGTTCAAGAAATAAGTAGTTGTCTTTCCGGGTAGGAAGGCTCATCGGGACTAATATTTGGAAAATCGGCTGCAGAGTAGCTGTGTATTTATTGCACTGTATTGCAGAGTTGCTTGTCATCAGAAAGGTCATTATCGCCCCTCAAACATTGAGAATGGGGCTGCGGTTCTCCGAATCCATAGCTCTGCCGTAGGAAAATGCACCTGGCTTAGTTAAATCGTGTTATTAGTGAAGGCAGGCACTCGGTAGGACTTGCTTTACAAACGGTGAAGATGAGGTGAGCACGCGTTGCAGAAAATGAATGCTGGGGTCTGGAGGCCGTGCATTTCTTCTGTCTTTCAGACTTAACCATGAAGCAGTCTTAAACTTTTTTTGGTCTCGGCATCGTGTCTGAAGTCAAGTGAATATTGATAGGGGGAAGTAAATAGAAGTTGGGCTGGTTGCTTTGATGTAATCTGTGCTTTTCCACGAAAAAAGGGGCACCATCAGAGAGCTGCGTTTGGACTGTTTTTTGTAATAGCGAAGAAATGGAATAATAAAAACCAGTGAAGCTCAGACTTCCAAGAGGCAGGCAGAAGCACAGCGTGCCATTTTTTCGTTGCAACACGGCTGTGTGTGTCTTTCTTTGGGATCTGAAATGGAGGGGCTTGAGCCCAGGCCTGTGGTTTACTTTCTTTGCCAAAGGCAAACTGGAAATATTCCCCCCCTTCCCTCCTTAGGTCGTTTCTAAATGAGCACAAGATCGTTTTTCCTGCAGTCTGTAACTCTTCTTGTAGTTCAGTGCGTGCATCCTGGCTGCATGGACCTGCCGACGTCCCTACGGCACCTACGCCTGTGTTTCGCTGTGGGCTCGCTGTGGCCTCTGCTCACCAGGGACCTGGCCTGCTCCGACCTGGGTTTGAAGTGACTTCTGGAGGCCACGTGAGCGTTCCCTGCCCAGGAGGTGCAGTACTGGGCAACACCGGTAGCACTGGACGTGCCTTCCATTCCAGCTCCTGCTGAGCAGGGTGTTAGGTTGTGGCCGGGTCGCTGCCGGGGTGCGCGTAGCTGTGAGCTTTCTCTGTCTCCTGCGCAGGGAGTCGCTCCGGTCCGCGGTCAAAGGAGCGGTGGCTGAAATGGAGAGGAGGGATGCTTGGGACAGGTTCTTGTGTCTGCTTCAGGGCTTTGGTTCGTTCCCTGATCTAACCAGGAGGGGTCTCCCTCTGCTTGATATTCACAGCCCTTTATAATTCTGAGCTCGCCCCTTCTTACACAGGTTTTTTTTTTCCTCCCGTGTTCCCTGTTAAATATTGCTGTCTACATCGGTCTCTCGGTGAGCATTTCTCCACACTTTTGGCAACCGGCCCTGTCTGTAGGGAGACAAAACCTGGTTTACCTACCTGCACCCCTGACTTTTGTGCCCATGGCGACTCTAAATCTTTAAGCACTCATCATGCCATTTTTTTGCTTTCTGATGTGTTCTGGTAAGGAAAGAAACAATTGCTGATGCTGTCTTTAGTCAGGTTTAATTAACTGAGTGGGATAGGGCAGGCATTTGTAAGCTTTTTAGGGATTCTACAGACATAAGTAGACCCTTAAATTACCTCCAGTCAGTCATACTTTCTGGGCTTTCCCTGTACTTAGGATGGCTCCATCCTCAAATGCACAAGATGTGGAAGGCTGTCAGAGGTTGTAGGGATCGGTTTAGCGACCAGTTTCCTGCTGCTTCCCTACCACAGAAATTTGGTGTGCCAAGCGGTGCCTTCAGCCTAAGCATCTTGAACAGATAAAGCAATAACCCCCTTTGTTGAGGGGTGGGGGGGCGGGCTTTTGGGACACAGTTGGGTCCTTGTGAGCAAGACAGTGATGCATTTGTTTCCCTCAGCAGTCTTCTGGTTGTCTATGCTGTATGAAACCGGATGCCTTGAGGAAGGTACGTGATGCTTCCAAAAGCTGGCAGGGAAACAGGAGCCTCTGCAGGGACACGTCTGGCTGAAGATAAGACAGTGTAAGGTGTGTGGACCAGCACTGGGCGGGTGAGCACTGAGGATTTCGGGTTGCTCGGTGCCTTTGGTCCTTCAGGAGTCGGGCGACAAGGTGGTAGGAAGGAGAGAAGCTTGGACGGCTGCAGGTACGGGCAGGATTGGGAAATGGGAAGAATAGTGTTTCTCCGTGTTTTTGTCTAGCACTGGGCACAATTTTATGATGGTACTACAGTAACCTATTTTGTAGATAAGGTTCGCGGTTTGTTTTTTTTTTTTTTTTTAATCAATTTCAGGGATAGCGTGAGGAGCACGCTGAGAGGTCATGTGAATTCTGCCAGATATTTCACAGGAATAAGAGTATGTACGTGCTTCCTAGGAAATGACAGTATGAGCTGGAAATAAGGGAGGATTTCCCGCCTTGACTATACAGGTGACGACTTCGGCTTCTGGAGAAGCCAAAGCGCTGAACAAACACGTAATACAGGTACACGCCACTGAAACCTTCTCTACGTGGATCCTTCACTTCGTGATGTGTGAAAGTTCTCCCCCAAGTAGCAAATAAACCTGAGCACTTTTTAATAATTCCTAGTGTTACGTCCTTGGTGTTCTAAGAGGTCCAGGTGCTTGGGTAGCTTTCTAGTCTAGGCAGAGGATTTGTTACACTAGTGGAAATGGGTTTTCACCTGCAAGTGTGTTGCAGTGGTCGACATTCTTTGCTTAAGAATAGGATGCTGCTTATATTTTTTTTTCTTGTCTCTAAATTGTGGGTAGCTAGGGGAGACTATTTTAAAGAAGTTGAATGTATTTAAGTGTAGGTGTTTTTGTAAGTATTTCCTTTCTAGAGGGGTGGTGTGTTGTTTTGCTGGTAACCTGGAATCCAACGGCTTGGCCTGTGGGTTCCTGAAGTTGATAATCGGTCTGGCCCAGCTCAGTGCCGTTTCCCAGTGGTGAGTGAAGCTTCCCTGGGGGCTGCAGTGTGGGTAGACGTGGGTCTATGTATATATAGTTGTTTGGGTTGTTTTTTAAATTGTTCCAATTTCTGCTGGGCAAGCTAGAAATTGAAAAAGAACGTACCGTGGCTAAAATGAACTCCGTACCTGGAGTAGAGAAGTGGCTTTACAAGAATGTTATCCGTTGCCTTTTGGCAGAACTTAGCTCAAGGCAGGGGTGCTCAAACATCTGCACCTTCTTGCAGTTTCTTCCTGCTCATAGGCCGTGTGAATGCACGTTTTAAACAGGGCTGCAATTTGTGTCTTCTGCATGAAGTGGAAAAGAAAGCAGCTTTCCTCCTCTCAGGATTGCTGTCTTTTGCAAACTGATGGTTCTGAGCTGAAACGCTTCTTTGCACCACAGTGAAGTGGGACCCGCAAGGCCTCCGGCAGGACTAGACGGTATTTTCTGCCTGGCCACCTCCAACGCAGTGGATGGCAGGTTGTGCCAAAGGTCTTGTCAGGAGTTCGGTTGTGGGAGGGGAGCGGCTTTCACAAGTAGGTGAACAGAAGCTGAAAGTCTGCCCAGGCTACTTAGTTGTTCCATTAGCTGGCTGCTTTGGCTGCACAAAGCCCAGGTTTCTTTGGAGTGCGAATCTGCTGGAGAATAGCAGGGGCCTCGGTGTTTCATGTTGGAGATTTGGATGCTTTGAGCTTGGTGGTGTGTTTGCGTACTTGTTGTGCAGGAGCTGGCACCCCCTTGGGCCACATCCTTGTCCAGTGACAGTATCCACCGTAACCCAGTGCCCGCTGCACGGATGTAGAGCTTGGGCTGAGCAGCACTGGAATAAGGAATTATGTTATTTCATGTGTCCTCCAGACGCGGGAGACATCTCCTGGCGCAGCTGCGTGTGCCGGTGGGACTGCCTGCAATATGTTCGTGTGGTTCAGCTTCTGGAATCCGATTCTGCCTCGAGATTCGCTGGTGCCTTTCATCAGGCTCGGTGTGTGAGTGTCAGCTTGTTGTGGTTCGAGCCGAGTTACCGGCGGGAAGGAAACAAAGGAACCGCGCGGTCGCTCCCTCCCCCCCCCTACCGAGAGTGAGGGGAAGAGCCCGAAAGGGGCTCAGGCAAAGGCCTCCAGGGGTTGAGATAAAAACAGTTTAATGGTGAACATAAAATGGTAACAATAACAGTGAAATAACAGTAACGTTTACCCAGATATAACGCGAGTAACGTGTAACGCGGAGCTCACCGCCCGATCGGACCGGAAACCGGGAAAGAGCGCGCGCGCCCACCCCGACCGCTCCATATATATATACCCCGAGCATGACATCACGATGGTATCGAATATCCTAGCGACCCCCTATGCCCGGATAGCTCCTTCACTGAGAATTAACCCTATCCTAGCTGAACCCAGTACACAGCTCATGAGGCACACTATATAAGTTTTTTCCCCCCTCTCTGGCTTAGTGCCCCGTAAAGGATTGCAGAGTTGGTGGGAACAGGGTAAAGTCTCAGCTTGGACTGGCTCGTGTGTGGAGGCTCTTTGCAGTAGTTGCTGCAGGAACTTGAGACACGCTCTGCCCCACAAGTACACGCTCTTTCCCTTCTATACGCTCCCTGTTGCAGTACCTGAACTGTCACAGAATTCAGGACATGAGTTTCTAAAAGGCAAGTGGTGATCTGTGAGACTTAGCTGTGTGCAGGCTTCTCTGAAGCAAGCATCAGGTTGCACCTTGGCACGTGAACCCTTCTGTTTAAGGCTTAGTAAAAGAACAAGGGAATTGTAATGGTTTTGAGAAGAAACCCGGAAGTTGCCGTTCAAGCCGTTTGGAATAAAACCAAACGGGATGAGAGTGGCTCTAGTGTAAGGGTTGGCTTCTAGGAGACAAGAGCTGGTAGTGGGTGATTTAGGAGTAGAAACGTAATTGGTCTGAAGTTCTCTGTGTTTTCGGAGGCAGAACAGTGCGAGGAGAGTATGCCTCTGGTGTTTGCATGGCTAGAGGCTTCTCCTGCTTTTCACCTTGCGCATACAGAGATTCTGTGTGTTGCTCTTGTATGGCTTTGGCTGCTCCTGATGGAGGGGAGAGGGCTTGACAGTGGGTGTTTTAAAAGAGCTGGGTCCTTGCTCTGCACTGCTTTCTGCTCCCCAGCTGAGTTTTGCCTGGTCGTGCTGCTCTGAGTTTTCTGGAAGCTGCTGTTTCTGTCTTGGAATCCAGGTGAGGATTGTGTGATGAAGATAGTTTCTGTCTGGTGTTTTGTTCAAGGTGTGGGATCTCGGTGAAGGCAGGAGGTGATTGAAGGATTCAGGTGTTTCGGGTGTTAAGCTTTAAATCTGGTGTTTCCAAGCACTTGAAACGTTTCTTTGAATCATGTTGTAAGGATTGATGTGGAACAGCCAGGTTTGCTGCTACCTTTTGTCCCCAGATAAATATGGGAAGCTGTGTGTAGCATTAGCTCTGTGCTTCTCTTCCGGCAAGACAGCTTCAATTCCCAAACACTTTTGGCTTGTTTCTTCGGTGTTGGTATCGTCTTCTTAGTTGGGGTAATAGAAGGCTAAAGTTGCACTCGTTTTTGCCTGACACTCAGTTTGGGAACTGGAAAGCAGTGAGGCATGTAGTTGCGTCTGCTGTCAGGGTAATAAATTTGTAAATGGCCAAGTTCCACGTTTGTTGGACTCGTGAGGCTGAAGTATGCAGGGCCAGGCAGTTCTCTGGCTTAGGTTGGCTTTCAAATAACAGCCTGAAACTTGTATCAAAACAAGTAAAACAGGCAGGACTGATGTAGAGATAGTTGCAAGAGTCTGGGCTTTGTATTGTAATGTAGAGACTTTACTTAATCCTGAATGATACTAGTTAGTTTGAAGCTTACAGTTTCATTTGTGAAGGCAGGATTTCGGTGTCGGTGTATTTTTGGTTTTTTTTTAAACTTTAGTCGTACCTCAGTGTTTTCTTGTATTGATTGTCTGTTGGTCTTTTATTATACAGTCACAAAGTCTGTTTCTCTTGGGGTGTCCTAGGGCCATCAGTCGTGCTGGTCCTGCTAGGTCAGAGCCTTCCCGTCCAGTTGAAGGGGATCGAGTCCCCGTGGTGTGTGTTAAGAATTTGTGGGAAACACTGGGTGGGTACTTGTTGCTTCTGTCCAAGATCAAGCTCTCTGTGGGTTTGCTTGTTCTCGAGGACCTGGCAGTGTTTGGTGGGTACTAATGAGACGACCTGAGGTTTCGTGTCCCCTATAAGGCAACTTAAATCTGGGTGAGATTATCCGATGTGTGTCTTCGTAATATGAATCGTGACATAACGATACCCGTGTTCACTGTGTTTCAGGGAAACGTGCTGGTGACGACCGGGCGGGTCTCACGGCCCGAGACCCAGTAACTTCCAATAACACACAGCGTGTCCCCGAGCAGCGGCGGCTCCCACGCTAGGGATGCGGGAGGTGCAGAAGTTAAAGCTTGGGCAAGTACCGACTTTAGCCCCGGCCAGGCTTCGCGTGGCATCCAGCAGGGAGGGTGGCACCAGATGTTCCCGCGGTTGAAGCGCTGTAAGCTTGTTTCCTCACCAGTGTAAAAGCTGGAGCGTCTTGTGGCGACTTTGGAGCGGGCGCACCTCGTTAGGAGCTGGCGATTGCCCGGAGAGGCGCTCCGAGCCCTCGCTGCAACCGGGGCTCCCCAGGGACTGCGGGTCCGGTCGAGCGCTAGGGCAGCTGGGGATGGATCTGTTTCAATCCCTGCCCCGACATTTTCTGGTACCGCTTGGGTGCATTAGGCAGTTTATTTTCTTGGCTGCTTAAAACTAGAGTGTAGTATGCTTGTTGTTTTCCCTAAATGCGTCCCTTGATTGCCCAGGTGGTGCACGGGGGCAGCTGTGCCCCTGGGGAGAGGAGGGTGGGTCAAATGATGCCAATGGGACTAATCGTGGTCTCCCCCTCCCAGGGCGCTCAGGATATAAGGGCCCCTGGCAAGAGCCCCAGGGGCCTTTTGGTGGCTGCCGTGCCGGGAGGATCGCCGCGGGCCGCTCGTCGTCTCGCCCGTGCCGCTGGAGTTGCTGCCCTGTGTTCCCACGCTGCAGAGGGGCCCCGCACGACGGGACAGGTACTGCGTTTCTCTTCCCCCGTACCCTGGTGGCAGCGGCCCAGCTTCTTTTCTGTTTCTCTTGGGGTGTCCTAGGGCCGTCAGTCGTGCTGGTCCTGCTCGGTCAGAGCCTTCGCGTCCGGTCGAAGGGGATCGAGTCCCCGTGGCGCGTGATAAGAATTTGTGGGAAACACTGGGTGGGTATCTGTTGCTTCTCTCCTTGCATCTGGAATGAAATTTCTGACGTAAGTAAGGCAAAAGCACTGGTAAATACCTTTTGAATGTGGTGCTTTTAAATAGAGCAGAGAAGCTTCCCAGCTGTGTGATGGATGGGACCAGGTCACAAATGCTGGTGAGGAATCGGGGCCATGTTGCAGTCAGTTCAGCTGGCAAAGTGCAGCAGGGCAGGGAGAACATCAGGTCTCCACACGGCTGCTGGAGAAGAGACTGGCCAATGTCCTTTCTAGAAGCGACCTGAAATGGGCAGCAAAATCTGTTATTCCTGGGCATGTTGAAGCAAGCGGTGTCAAACTACTTCCGTGAAGGTGGCTGTGGCCTGGAATACGCAGTAGGTAACCTACAAGGCGCCGAAGTTGGTCTTGAGAGGCAACAGACAGGAGAGGAAAATACCCCAGGATTGTGAAATGGCACAAGTGGAAGGTTGGTGAGCAGCTGGAGAAACTGCGGATTGTGGTTCAAAGCTGGCACGGATCTCTTCCACGTACGCTGAGAATACGTCTGTGTTGGCTTGGGGGGGGGGGGGGGGGGTACACGCGTCTTCTGTCCAGAAATAACATTACAGGATATGACAGTGGAAAAAACAGCTCGTAGGTAGGTGAGAAATCAGTGTTTGCCAGCAGTGGCACAGACAGCTCTGGGTAGAACTTGAAGTCGTTAGAAATAGCGTGGGCTTTTGTGTCAGTCTTAGGCGTTTGGGGTTCTTTTAAAAGTTTTTTTGCAGTTGAGCACAAGAAATGAAGTGTGGCTTATCTTCAGCGCCGGGCTGTTACGGAAAATGATCTCGGAAGCCACGAGCGGAACCTGTAAGGACTGCAGTCCACCTCGAGTTACGGGCCACTACAGCTACAGGCGGTTGACTTGAATAGGAAGCTTCAGGACACTGCAGCAGTTGTGGGGGTTTATGCTTCCCCCCCCCGCCCCATTCTAAAACCTAAGGGGAAAAAGAGAGGGTGTCACGTCCTCCGAGATGAGAAGCCTGCGGAAGAGTTTGTGCAAGTTTGAGGTGTGTGATATAGAGACTAAAGGACACGACACCGTTGTGCTGGAGTCTCAAAGAGCAAAAACAATTTTCTGCAAATAGGAGGTATTGCTAATGTATGCTTGAGTCCGTAGTGCTTGGAGCTGGCTTTCTGCCTCGATAGATGCGTGTGACTGCTCCCAAGAGATGTGCTCAGACACAGGACCGCATCCGTCATCTCTGGAGGACTCGGTGTTAGAAAATACATAGTTCAATACCCATCCTAAGTTGTAACCTTATTTCTAACTCCTGTCACTACACAACTCTAACTTGAATGCATTATCGCTCCCACCTTCCCAGAACCTATCACAACAGTTACCTGTAAGAAACAACACTTTGTGTGTTACGATGTGCAAGCTTGGAGACTGGTGTTGATTCATAGTATCTAGATCGCTTATGGTCACGTTGGCAATACTTCAGGCCAGGCCCAGGGGTGA